>SCDZ01000649.1:0-43123 GCA_004143845.1 Drosophila lacertosa | reverse complement strand
TATATATATATATATATATATATATATAGATATATATATATATATATATATATATATATTATAAATGAAATATTTGACGCACTAACATTTATCTTTTTTTCTATATTTTCATAGATAAAATAAGTGATAGATATCTTTTATATGCTTTAGACAGATATTGGCATAACGGTTGCCTAAAATGTCATTGCTGTGGAGCTATGTTAGCCGACGTCGGCTCTAGTTGTTTTACGAGACGAGGTCTAATACTCTGTAAAAAAGACTATTCCAGGTATGATCATTACGGTATTAAAACAGTATTTAAAATAGCAGAATATTTATAATTATTAATGAATATCATAATGATTGAAAAAGATAAGATAAGAAAGCTTTGACTTTTCCTGTTAAGTGTTGGTTTAAGGATGTATTTCTTGATGGTTTCAGTGTGTAGTGTAAAGCTCTACGTATTTATAATCGTTTTATAATCTAACAACTTCAGCAGAAAAGATTAGCACTTAAAAATTGTATTGTGTTGTCATTTAACTTAATGTGTCCTCTGAATGGTTTCAGAAAAATTTCCATTTTTTTTCTATTTTATACACTGACCTTATTCAGTATTATGAAAAAAGAGATTACAGCCGATTTATAAGATTTGAAATAAAACGCTGCATCTTCGCAAACAATGTTTCAAAAACAAACTGGTATTGTGTATGCGCGCAAAGCTGCTGTGATTTGAAATAGCGTAAACATGTGTCTTTATCCTCATCTAAGTTCCTACATATGGCAAGCCGGCCGGGTTGTAAAGAACTAAATCCGTGCAACCAGTAAACATTTTTCCTAGATGTAACATTAGTTTTTCCTGTGCTGTTAACACTAATCATACAACTTTCACAGTCCATAGTGGTATTGATGAAAGGAATACATAAGGCTTTGTCTGGCGTCAAATGCTACTGAACACCGGCGCAAGCTGGTCAGTGAGCATAGCCAACCATAGTGGGGTACTCCGCGTACCGGCAGTTAATGCCGACCAATTAGTGACTTGTGACAGCTTCTTGATGAATTGTCACGTTGTGATAAAACTTGTTATAGCTGCGGAAACTATTTGAGAAACCTGCGTCAGAAAATGCGAAAAATCAACTGATCATGCCACAGACAGATAAGTGAAAAAACTGAAATACCGCAGCTAAATTTAAGCGACTGTAGAAAAGCGCATAACATGTTATGTCGAACAGTGAGAGAGCTACAAAATGACTTGCCCCTTTTAAGTGAGCCGTACAGTGATATATGGGTGCAAATACAACTAGCAACACACTATCAGAAGATGAGATTGGCTTGCTAATCAATGGATACACAAAGCGTTGCTTGAGGCACCCCGTAAAAAAAATTTCTCCGATTCGCTTTCACCTACTGGTTAACCGGCGAAATTGCTAGAGCTAGATCACGATGCAATTGGGCGAGGGAGTATGAGCCAACAATGCGTTTAAAGGTGCAAAAGGAATATTCTGAAAAGCAAAGCAAAGCTTTGAAGAAGATAAATGGCAATAACACCTGATTCTCATCACAGGCAGACACTGACAGTGATATAAATAAGTGACTATAAATGTGCACGAAAAGAGCTTTGAAAACCAATTTGCGGCTATATGGATCGGATATAAAGATTGATTCTCTAAGACTTACTTTGAAATTCAATGTATGGTAATATTTTGGAGCTCTGTACAAAATACGCACGAAACTTGTTCATGGCCGAAACAGAGCTAAAAAGTGGATCACACGATACAGCGATCTAAGTTGCAATGAGTGCTTCGAGGCGCATCTGCATGGATTTAGACACGAGAACTATGCCTTTGGCTAGTTATTGAGATGGTAAGCGTCGGCACAATCCTAGAAGAGCACCTATCAATAGACGCACATCAAATGCATGAAGATTCTAGGGACTGGGCTGCCGTCTTTCCCTTCTCGAAATTAGCAATTGAGCTGATGGGAACGCCTAATCGGAAGCGGGGACGGAAGAGGTAAGCATTAAGCCAAGGTCCCCCAAATCACTTGGAATTAAATGTAAAATAGTTTAAGTGAATAAAATTGTTATATTGAACAAAAAAACATATTAGAACGGGCGTAATCTACAACCCAATACTCGTCTATTTAATTTTAACGAAAGAAATCAAATATGAATTACTGAACAAGAATAAAAGCCAATAGTGAAAATCTTAAAAAACCAGCCGCTATTACATGTGATGTGCATATCACAAATGGTCACGAAAAAAATTAGTTTTAATTTAGTTGGGTATATCGGATTTACCTGCAGCAGGTGAGAAGATAGAATTAATTGTGAATAATTATGTAGTATGTGCAAAAGTTAAGAAACTTGTTATGAGAAACAATATTTAAAACAGTTTCACAAGGATACCAAGGCAGTCATATATGGACAATCACAACATCATCATCGCAAAAGCGATACGTTTATAAATTAAGACTAACAGACAATTTTGAAGATATTTCAATTGACATTTGCTAAGCAGACCAAAGCTCGTGGCAAAGTAATTTTTAGGCTGGTTAACGTCTTAAAGTAAAGTTTTAACTTTTAAAAATTAATTTGTTACAGAAATATATGCGTAAGAAATTAATTTGATGATCGATGTTTCTTGGTAAAAGCAGCTAGTTTTTACGGTATCAGGGCTCGTAAAATAATCATTATATTTTTAAACAACTAGTAATTAACAAATTGCTGTGCAACACTCTAGAAATAATATGTAAAATGTTAAGCGCCAGGTAACCGAAACAGACACTAAGAACAACAACTAAGTCTATAGAATATTTAATTCAAAAAGAGGCAGATAATACAAAAGAGTTTTGGAGGATTACTCTCAATCTTAAATATCTTGTTCCAATACTAACTCTTATTGATTGAACAGAAAAAAAAACTAAGTCAGACCGTTGCACTCGGACTTTACCTACAGCTCAATACTCGTTCACATCGTTATGACACAATTTCTATCTTTATATTATTTGTATAGCAAAAATTAAAAAATTGTATTGTTTATCGAACAAATTTCCCAACATAACATCAATAGATTTATACAGAACTTAAAACGTAACTAAAGTTCTGGAACATACAATTACACAAAATGTATTCCTAAATTTATACATAATACGAAATGATGTCAATATTAATAAAACTTGCATCACACAATGCTGAACAGTCAAAAAACATATTTTCTATATATATTTTTTTCTGGGCAGAGCAACACAGCAAGAGGAATTACACTAGAACAAACGTTACTCTCGAAGTTAGTCACATAATAAATGTCCGTCAAAAGACTACATTAAAAAACGGACACAGAAGAATTTGTACGTGGTACACAACAATAGTCACCTACTGCACCCCAAAATGTGTAGACGAGTTAAAAATAAAATTATATATGTAAAATTATTAATTTTTTAATTTTTTTTGTTATAAATTTAAAATGTACTGCTAATTGATTAAGCATAACCTAATCCTTTTAATAACATTGAATTTTTGCTCGTATACATCCCCTTTAAAATTCTTGGCAAGTAAAGCAAATAAAAATATATGTAATTATGTAGGCAGTGAACGGATTTACGACTTACTTATTGCGTTCGCAATTTATTTTATTTTGTTAATAGCTTTAAATTTAAATTTATTTTGTTAATAGCTGTTAACACTTATCATACAACTTTAACAGACATTGGTGGTATTGAAGATAGGAATACATAAGGCTTTGTCTGGCGTCAAATGCTAGTGAACACCGCCACAAGCACAGCCAACCGTAGACCAAGGGTCCAGATAGGCTGAAATTCGCAGTGGTTACATTGGGTGACGCTTTCAAAAACTTAACGGGTTTTCACCAATTAAAGCCTTGTAAAACGGCTTTAACGGGATGAACTTGTTATTACTTACTAAAAGCTTTAATTATACATGGGTAACAAATATATCTAGATGAGTCCAAAAATCAGCATTGCACCAATATATCTAGGACATGCCTTCCTTGCCCAAAAGACGACATTATCTAAATTGGATTAGAGTCCCCAAAATAGAAAAGTCCGAAGAAGTGGCAATGGATAAACTATTAGGTTGATTAAAAGTGATCAGTAAAAAAGGCACAGATGCGCACCAGATCAAAAGCGATAGCGGTATCAGCAGTAGGCAAGTATACAATCTTATGCCATCAACAAAAGGCGATTTATTGTTGTCGCCCGAATATGTTCGGTTCACAAGAGTCGGAATAGAAGAAATAATCTTCAAAGAGGAAGTAGTACAGAAATAAAGTAGCCAAGCGCCAAGTATACCCAATTAAAAGATTTCGCTAATCCTCGTACCGGCAGTTAATGCCGACCGAATTAGTGACTTGTGACAGCTTCTTGATGAATTGTCACGTTGTGATAAAACTTGTTATAGCTGCGGAAACTATTTGAGAAACCTACGTCAGAAAATGCGAAAAATCAACTGATCATGCCACAGACAGATAAGTGAAAAAACTGAAATACCGCAGCTAAATTTAAGCGACTTGAGAAAAGAGCATAACATGTTATGTCGAACTGGAGTGGGATACGACCAGTTTCGCGTTCTGCTAGAGCAACTGAACCAAAACTTTTTCTAATTGGTCCAAAATTTAATTCAGACATAGCTGGCGCCGATGCACTGCAATGGTGCACGACGGTAGACACTACTTTGAGTGAGACGCCTCTGCAAGGCAGTGCTTTAAGTTTGGCGCTAACGAAATCTCTGGAAGGATGCGCGTCACAGTGGTTACCGCAGGTCTGTTATGCCGGCATTACGTGGCAGACAATTGTTCGGCTACAATTTTAAACTTGCTAAGTGACAGTGAGAGTCTCGCCGCTTATGCAAACCGCAAAACTTCGTCACTCGTCAGAAAATGGCATGATATTGACAAGGAAGAGATTACGGCATCGGTGGTACTTGGACATCTGTTACAAGTGTTTTCATTGGACACAAAACGATCCAACTACTCGCACGAGGAACCAAGTGCTAAACGCTTTAAGTCACCTGGAATTACTTGTCATTTCTGTGGCCAACTTGGACACTTGAAGCACTGAGTGCATTGCCGCCACCCAGTTCTATTACCACTTTAAGACAATGCATTGGATTAGCTTCGTTTTTTAGTCAGTTTGTTCAATTAATGAAGCCACTATATTCTCTCACATCCTAAAAAATGAATTTTGTTTGTGAAGATGAACATGAGATTATTCGAAATCAAATTGTCAAAATCCTAACAAGCAAGCCAGTCTTAACGATATTTGATCCGCAACATCATATAGAATTGCACACGGATGCTAGTGCCATTGGCTTTGGTGCCATTCTCCTGCACCGAATTGAAGGCAAGCCTTATGTTGTGGAATACCTCAGTAAGACTACTAGCCCTTGTGAGTCAAAGTACACATCATATGACTTAGAAACACTCGCGGTTGTCAATGTCCTTAAATATTTTCGACATTACCTGTGTGGTAAAAAGTTTGTGACTAGAGTAAACAAATACAAAACAAAGTTATTGAAAAGCGAATAGAACTAATAAAGCTGAACAGCAGCCTGACCAAGACATTGTGAGTACGATTAGAAAATTAAATGAAGGAGAACTCTCTGATGATTTGACTACAACATACGAGATTGGAGCATACGTGTTGTACAGAACAATACAAAGGCATGGTAGAACTCGTGGCTTGCCAGTGGTCTCACGAGCTTTTCCGTAGTCAATTATCAACCAGGGTCACGAGTTTATACTACACTTAGGCTGGGAAAAACCCTTGATAAGGTGTATGACCGTTACTGTTTCGAAGGAATGTCGTAGTATGTTCGCAAATTTGTCGATTGCATTGCTTGCAGAGTGACAAAGTCGGCATCGGGTAAAATTCAAGCCGAATTACATTCGATCCCAAAGATTAGTATACCATGCCACACGCTGCACATAGATATCACCGGCAAATTAAGCGGCAAAAATGACCGCAAGGAATACATCGTAGTGAAAATAGTTGGGTACACAAAATATGTTTATCTGTATCATACGAACGTAACTTGATTCAGATAGTTGTATAGACCCGTTGAAATTAATTGCTTTGTTTGGTGTGCCCACTCGGTTGATAGCTGATCAGGGACAAAGCTTTACAGGTGCCAAATTTGTCGACTTCTGTAACTCTCAGAAAATTCGGCTTCACTTAATAGCAACTGCTGCTAGTCGTGCCAATGGTCAGGTTGAGAGAGTCATGAGCACTTTGAAAAATTTGTTGTTATCGTTACACTTTTATTCGAGTTACAAAATCCAGTCCATTGGAGTTATTAATTGGCAAGTGCTGACGACCATAAGGTCTGGCTCCTATTTGTAAGGAAGAGGAGATACAGTTAGATAAACAAAGATCAGAAGCTGATAAGAATATGCAATGCGCAGCACAATATGACAAAAAGAGATTCGACAAAGGTAAAGCAAAAGTTGTTAAGTGTAGTGAAGGAGATTACGTCTTAATGAAAAATAGTGAACGACAGCAACCCAAGTTAGATCCGAAATTTCGAGGACCCTTCGTCGTGACGGAAGTCTTAGACGGTGATCGGTATAAATTGAAGTCTATCAGAAGTAAAAGGCAGTATAAATATCCTCTCCAGAATTCACGAAAAATGCTGGATGGGCAGGTAACAAGCGAACTGGATATCGACGGAGATGATTTGAGTTCCGTTGATATACCGGTTGAAGACCGTGATGACCAATGTGGCATTGGTGGAGACTAGTGTAGCACTACTAGAGTAATTCGGGTGAAACAGACCGTTGAGATCAGAGTGGCACTGATGAGAAAACAGTTGAAACAGACTGTATTGGCTAATGTGGCATTAGCGTGGTGTGAGACCAGTGTGGCACTGGTGAGCTGTAATGTTGAATTGTCGATGCTTCGTGGCGGCACCTGGCCGAAAAGGTTATAAATAAAGATTGAAATTATAAAAAGCATATTAAAATAATATGTTAAGTTATAGCAAAAGTTAAAATGAAATAGAATAATGAGTTAAAAAAGTGTAAATATTATATTTTGAGTTAAAAAAAATTGGGTAATAAAACTAACTATGTTGTAAAATTTGTTAAATAAAGTTAAAAAAAAAAAAATGTGAGAGATTTTATGTTACACGAGGACGTGTAAGTGGTCATAAGGTGAAACCTTTTGGAATTGTACAGCACTAGAAGAGTGGGACGACTGTATGTGCATTCGTCAGTGTGGCTCAGTGTTGCGTTGAGAGAAAGAGATAAGGAGATGATCAAGAGTAGTTGAGAATCGACGTTGAGTTGGATTGTGAAATTGGAAGAGAACGCACACGATGTGGCTCGCTCCGCTCTTAGCATGTCCGAAAACAATTTAAATCATCAAGGCGAGGAGAGCTTTCCGTCATATATGTAATTATGTGGGCAGTGAACGGTCTTACGAGTATGATGCGTTCGCAATAATAAGCATTAAATGTATTTTGTTAACAACTGTTTTAATTTCATCAAGTGTTAAGCATTAGGGCTCGAAATTGCTGCCAAATGTAATTTGCTCTCAAAAAAAATTCAAATGAGTTCCTTCGGTCGATAATTACAAAATTTGTCGGTTAACATTGCGCAGAGGTCGCAAGAAACAACTGTTTTGAGATAAGATTGAGTGTTAGAAAAAATCAAAAATCGCCTTTTTGTGAGCGTGAATGATTCCAAACTATGCTTAACGCGTTTTCATAATTGTGCTCGCTTAGTTCAATAGATCGTAGCTATATCGTATCCAGCGCTGCTCGCTGGAGGCACGGAGTTGCTAAAGCTGCTCCATGGTACTTATCCTTTATTATGAAACACAGTAAGTGAATGTTAATATTTATTTATTAATGAAAGAGATTGACTTAACGAGTGTCAACTCAAGTTACTAAAAATGCAAACAGCATAAGATTATTTTCTAAAAGCCTTAAGAAAATATAAATATTTCTAATAACATTAAGGAGGGTATTATAATTGCCTGTCCGGCCAGCATTGCCCTTATTCTCAACAAATTTCGTTAGTGATGTTAGAACTTACAGCTTAAATTGACAGAAGTAGTTAAAATAGATATATCTATGTTAATGTAAATCTAAAACTAAACCTAATACAGTCGAGTCCCACTTATTCAAAATCACGAGCGGATCGCACTTTCTACGAATTACACGGGAATGCAATTTAGCGAGATTTCTATTTAGCGGGGTTTAAAATTATAAATATTCGAATTTGTATTTCAGATGTTGTTTAGAAATATAATGTGTACCAACGTATAGGCGGCGTAACTATCTACAAAACGTAACGCAGATTTATCTGCAAAAAATAATCCATTAAATTACGAATTATATGAGGTTATAAAACGAAACTTTAACTTATGAATTTCAATATTCTTACCTTGTAGAAGAAAACTACGAATTACCTAGGTCCCCAAAATGTATGGAATTTTTTTCTTAATCCTAACAAACTGCCCATTGTGGACTGAAACTGCAGCAGAGAAGGTTAGAGACTTGCAGAAATACTGCAAGCAAGTAGTAATTATTTTCAAATAATTTAGGGATGGCGGACAACTTAGCGATGCTCCAATAGTTCGTTATATCAGACTTATCACCATTTTTGTGGAGAGGAATGATATACGATTCATTCCAAAGAGATGGTAGTACTTCTGATTCAAGGGATAGATTAAAGAGCTTTAGCAATAGAAGTCCGAGGAAGCGGAATCATTGCTTGCTTTCTCAGTCCCAAAAAAGAAAGAGAAAGGCAGACCAGAAGACTTTCTCTTTAACTTAACCAAGTTAAAGAATTGCTTAGGGTCTTTAGCAAATTGCCTTTTGCAACGTGCAAGATAATTCTTATAACACTTAATTGATTATTAACATTTCAATTTCAAACTAAATAAAACAAAAATTAATGTTTTTATATATTTTAATATTTTTTTATAACTTTTTTTCAAACTATCCGAAAAATAATCTCATTAAATTTGGTCATCAGGTTAGCACATGCATTTTGTCATTCATTTATCTTCCGAATTTGAACACGTATTAACACCTAATTTTTTTTACTCTTTAAGTGATCTTTATTCTAAGAGTTCAACCTTTCAGTAACTGAAATATCCAAAAAAGGCGGTAAAAGTCGAAAAGTTATTTACAATTTCTTACGTAATAAGTCGGGATATGGTAAAAATAATAAAGGAGGTAATATTAAAGTGATTTTCGATACTGCTAGGAGAGCAATTTTGAGAGAATCCAACTCGCCTGCAAAAAATTAAGGTAACTGTTGATGTTAAAGCTTGCTTATCTACAGTTCAAAGAGTAATAAGGAATGCTTTACACTTAAAACGAAGGAAACAAAAAAAAACCAACACTAAACTATGCTCGGAAAGAAATTCGATTATATTTCGCACGTGAGCATATTGTCTGGAAGTCTGATTAGGACTATGTTGTTTTTTCGGATGAGAATAAATTTAATTTGGAGGCGTCCGATGGGTAAAATTATTTTTTCCACGATCTTCGGAAGAAGAAGGATCAGATGGATCGACTTAATAGACGTGTAGGCGGTGTAATGGTCTGGGGTGCTATCTCCGTCTATGGTACGGTCGAGCTGCCGCTTTTAAACACGAAAATGAATGCAAACAGTTATAAAAGCGTTCTGGTAACTGCTTTTCCCCATTTTAAAAGTTTGTTTTGAAACTTGCCATTGTGTTTTCAACACAATAATGCAACGATCCACACTGCCCGGATGATTAAGTCTTGGTTTAAAGAACAAAACGTAGATCAATAGCAGGCCGCCTTACTCACCGGACATCAATATAATTGAAAACGTGTGAGGATGGCTGGGTGAGTTGAGCTTACGAATCTGACAGGCAATATTCCACCAAAGAGGAATTGATTGAAGGCATTAGCCAGCCATTTGGAAAAAAAAATTATAGAAAAATATTTAAACATATAAAAACGTTAATTTTTCTTTTATTTAGTTTAAAATTGATATGTTAATAATCAATTAATTTCATAGAATTGTTACATTTATAGTTTTTAAGAAAAATGAGCGAAAACTATTGAAATCAGGGTGTGCTAACCTGATGACGCGCAGTGTATATAAATATGTGTAGTGATTAGATAGTTTGGCCTAAACATATGATGATAAGATAATATAATTAGTGAATGTGGCTTTTATTTTTCGGTAGATAACAGGCAAAATTAAATAAAACTTTATTACACTTAAAGTATATACTTATTGAAATATATACTTTATAATTAAAGTAATAGTACATTAATTCTTCTATAAACCGATATATTTTATTTAAGAGGAAGTGTTTTAAGTTGATTGTACGTTCTATACAAAAATTCAGGACTTAAAAGGCGAATCCAATTGCATTTATAAAATGTAGCGTAAAGTCTTTACCCTGTAAATTGCATTATATATACAATTTTAAGGCAAATAAATAGACAACATTTGACCTGTATTGAACTTAATATATGCACTTTATAGTATCTAAAATGCCTTGGTTTGCCTTATATATTTATTTTTACAAAATACTACGAGAAAACATAAACATAAATAGGACCTATTCTTTTTAAGTTAATATTTATGTATATAAAACTAAGTTACCAAAATTTTCATCCTATTTGCAGTATGTTTGGTAGCTCTGGAGTTTGTTCTGGATGTGGTGAAACTATACCCCCAAGTGAAATGGTAGCAAAAGCTCTTACTGGAATAAATAATATCGACTTACAAAGCCAGCAAAAACAAATTATAAATTGTGTATTTCATCTTAGATGCTTCAGCTGTGCAAAATGCGGATCAAATTTGCGCCCCGGTGATAGGTAAGTTAAGGTTTTAGTAAATTAAATTATTAAGTCAGCTTATGTGTTGGACATTTCCTTTTGGAGGACATTGTTTGGGCAATAACGACGACCTGGTCTTATAGCTGGCATATCGACAGTAAGCTGCGATTCAAAAATCGGTGTAGCACATTTTTTCCTTTAAGATTAATATATATAACTTACCAAATATGTATGCTAAAACTAAAACATCTCTATTTTGCGATGTCGCTTCGATGTTGACGCTGCTCCTCATGACTTCACTCTCCAGCCAACGTATGTAGAAGCTTATATTTCATAGGAGGTAGCCGTCCTTGGGTTTCCGCAATGCTAATTATAGTTCTGTGTCTGGCCTCCAGAAGGCGGAAACATATGGCAATAGCGACCAACGTAAAACTGCTGATCATGATTGGCCTCTATAGTAGTTTGGCTTGTAGGGTACTAATGTACTTTATATTTTGGATCCACTATGTGCTATGGCGGACACTCCAAGTTTCTTTGTTAACGGCTCGTAATACCTCAGGTACTGAGTTTCGTTTATGGACGGCTTTTGTCATATATTATTATCAAGCTTGTCCCGTTGACCAGTTGGTGTAAAATATTTTTACAAACAGTTTTGGGTGTAGTATATTTGATTAAAAATTATAAAATATCAATATTTTGATATAACTGTCCACTATTGGTATGTAGTTCGTGTGCGGGTGTTATCGCGTTAATGGTTAATGTGTTAGTTTTCTTCACGATGTTTGTTTAATTTCAACTTACCAAATCCTTTCTTCTTTTTGCGATTTATTTTGAGGTGTAGTCTACTATTTTTTTAGATTTTTGTTTGTTGTGGAGTGAACTTCTTTTAACTCAATTGTTGAGAGATAGGTTAAATCGATCATACGTTTTTAAACTGTATGATTTAAAAGTTGAATTTATTAATTTTTAAGTGCGGACTGAAAATTACTCATACAAATATAACATGTAAAGTGAAGCTGAAGCTCAATTGATAATTCAAAACAAACTTACATATTAATTTTTTATTCAATAGCCGTTAGACTTTTAAAGATGTACGAACTTATATGGAGTTGGATAGATCGACTTAGCTATTGATGTTAATATCGAAACTAAATATAAAATCTGTGAGATTAATGTCATTTTATTTTTGTTACATAAAAAAAAATTTATAAAAATGTAAGCTTTAAAAACTCACCACGTTAAATATAAACATCTAACTGGAATTATCTTTGGGGTACTTACATAAAAGCTTTTAAAAATATTTAGCAGAAATGCGATGTATTTCTTTACTCAAGATATTATAATAATATTCATCCTTACTATTTTTACAAGGTTTTGGCCTTTATAAATTACACAATTGTATTGCTATGGAACGCTTAAAATTTACGGAGTCTATCGTTCTAAAAACTTTTCATATAAAAACCTATTTAACTTCGATCGTTCCCAAAAAAGTCCACCCAATATTTTGTGCATTTTACAGAGAAACGTTTTAAAATATTTCCCTACCAAAAATCATTTTACTCTTTATTGATGCAAAGCTTCCTTAATCAATATTTTTTAAACTAAACCCTTTAATTTTATTAATTAATCTATATTTATTGAAATAAAAATGAGTAGTATTTTAGTTTTTAAGTATTATTGATGTTATTTTACTGACTACTATTTTGGCAGCTAAAAGCTGTTTTGTGTGCAGTATTGTTCACCATTTTGCTTTAAAGCACTTTAAAATACCGAATTAATTTTGAAAATGAAAATACCGAATATGCGTCGATTGGTATATTCTCAAAATACTTTTCTTGATTTTTAAATTTAAACCAAAGGAAAAGACTCAAAGTTTTTAAAATGAATATTTACAATATATACATATGAAGCTCTCACCATAGTTGCGCATAATATTATTAATTTAACTAATATTTTTCACTTTGATTAAATTTTTAGGTACACAATGTTGGGCGCTAGCCTATTTTGTGAACAAGATTGGCATAAGTTGCTTAAAAATCCCTCAAATTCTAATGGAACATTAGCACAACGGAAAGGAAAAGTTGGAAGACCAAGACGATCAAAGGACTAATCTAATTATAAATTTTACCTTAAATAACATTTATTTTAGACCGTAGTTCATTATTTGTATTTCTATATTTTAAAATTCGAAATATTAAAACAAACTATTAAAATGATTTTCTAATTAATATGTTTAAGTATACATTTCAAAACGCGTTTTGTAGCTTGGTTTAAAACAAAGGATATTCGATAACAATTAATGCATATATAACAAGAGCCAGGAGTTTTGCGAGTTTATCCTGATTTCAGGATAGTCGAGATCAGTTACTTTTGGTTACTAAAAGCAATATCCCAATGCGAATGGAAATGCCCAACATCATAAGCATCTATTAACAAGGCAAGAGAACCAGTTCCGAGGCAATGATAATAATAACTAAGAAAAGCGGACAAAGAAAACTACCGCAGAAAAATTTAAAGGTAAACTTATTAAAACTTATTAAAAGTTATTGATTTTTTTTAATTAACGCTTCTTAAGAATAGAAACTTGACACCCTGGGCTAATTTATCTATTATAAAAAAATGAATTGCAAAGTCAATAGCTTTTTTTATAATATAGTTTATAATAGAATAACAAAGATATTTCAGTGAAAGAGTTTTAATAATTAGAGAGCGAAACTGCCAAACTATTTTTTTTCTCTATTTTGAAATCTGTCTATTACAACGACACAGCAAAAATATAACCTTACTTGTGAAAACGGAGAAGCTGATTCGAATTTAAAGCTGTAGTGCGGTTATCAGGTGACGGTATGGTGGTGGGACAAGTGTAGTAGGCATTGCTGAATCGTGTTATTTTCTCCCAGACCCATGGGACTCCAAGCTCCTGGATTATATCTGTGCTTGTACTATTCATATAGGCATTGGAAACAATTATAAGTGCTTTGTTTTACGCTTTTTGTATTAATGCCCAATTATTCCTGTATGTCCATATTAGTTTGAATATGGCTTTGTATATAACTTTTTATACATCTTCTTTGACTACAGGCTCGGGGTAGATCTCTTTCCGATGAGCCATAAACGACTTACGACACCTATGCGTAGAGCGAACGTAATCTGGGTCCATTTATGAGGATTACCCATGAAGTTCCACCTCCTTAACCAAGTGCTTTTGCAGTTGATTTTTGTTTGTAAAATGTCCGTGGCTATTTGTGAGTGTCAGGAGAGCCGTTTCGTCTGCGTACGTGGCAGCTAGTATTGCTCTGTCACCAGAGGTTTGGAAATCAGACAACGTTTTCCGCTTTTGACGCAGAAGCTCCATGTAAGACTTCACCAGGTGGTAGTAGGGTTTAAAGAGCAGCCTATTCCAGAGACGGCCGAACAATACTTTTTCTCCTCGTTGGCTTTCAATATCCTCTACAGTAATCTGTGCCATTGTGCAGATGTGCCATGATACTCCCGGAAAAGAATCTGGTGATCAGGGATCACACCGCCCTTATAAGTTGTCTCTTAACTATTTAGGAGAGTGCAGCCAAGCGGCTAATCGGACGACACGATGCGGGATTGACTGCAGTTTTCGGGGTGAGGATGATATCGGCGCATTTCCACTGGGTGGAAAAATTGCCTAGTGGGAAGCACCTGATTTCGATCTTGTGCAGTGGTTTTATTTTGGTTGAAGGCAAAACTTTGGTGGAGGGAACATGATCGTCAACCTCAACTGCAGGGAGGGGGAAGGCCATTTGGCAGGGCTTGTTAGGAAAGCTTAGGGTTCCCTCTGGTTTATCTTGGCAGCATCTGTCAAACGGCGTGAAGACTTGTAAAACGTGGTCAGCAAAAGTAAAGGGTCTTTAATTGTCTGAGCCACCCCATTGCCCATTTGAATTTTAAATGGGTTGAACTCTATTCACAGGTTTTTTGATGCTCTTAGTGAGCCGCCAGCAGTTGTGCTGTGGATTATTAGGTTCGACGTTTTATAAATATTAATTCAGAGACTGCATGCGGAGACTATATATATAGTGTGTCAAGGACGCTTGGGATTTTATGGACGTCAGTCGGCAAGTATTTTGGGACACCAGTGCTCTACGGAACACTTGTGAAGGGTTCTCCCTTTGAATTGACAACTCGGGAGCCCCACCAAGTGTACCATAAAAGTCGCCTTCAACAAAAAAACTGGAGCCAAAGCTGTCCAAAAAATTGTGAAATAGGTGGTGGAAGACAGAGTGTCGAGGAGCGTAGCATATAGCCGTAATTGTAATGTCACCCGTTCGTATGCTAAGCCTCAGCACTGTACCCTAGTTCCTGAGAGCCAGGAAGCTCAGCAAATTGAAATTGCATCGCTTGGCTGTAAAAGATGTGAGTAAGTGCGTTACGGTTGCGAATTTATTCACCATTTTCTCCATGATAGCTTACATACGATCCATCCCGTTATGAGGTTGACTCGGGTCGGGCTGATTCTCGTTTCGGAGACCTTTTCGGAGTGTACTAGAGAAGCTAGTGCTGGGATTAACTGCGGTCTATGGATATTTGACGGATTTTTGGCGGGAATTAGCAGTACATTTAGGAGTGCTCGATGCTTTGTCAGCGTTAGCACTGGAGTACATCTTTGATAATTATTGGCCCCTCATTTACATAGCCTTTGTAATGCATACACTTTTTTGTTGTTACTCTACGGTTCTAGGTTGCCGAAAAGAGAAGAAATTAACTTTTCATTAGTTCAGCTTACTGCGTTTTTGAACTCGCAAACTCGCACGATGTATCCGTTCTCCTTCTGGGATACCTTATTGTCGACTATGTCTGTCGATTGATACAGTCCTTTAATGACGATACGGAATGGCCCACGTCCTTGGCCGGGAATGTCTTATATCGTTTCTATTATAAAATCTTTTGAACTTTGAATATCACATCTCTTGTTATTTTCCTAGCCTTGCGTCCACGAGCTTTGTGTTTATACACTGGTTCAGTGTTGGTGTTGCGCTAGGCGACAGCAGCAATGCTTATATGCAGTTCCTTAGAACTATTCTTTGAGAAAGGAACAGTAGGGAACACACAGACTATCCAGAGCGTGTGTGTGAGTATGCGTTGCTATGCGGTCGAGTCAACTATGCGGTAATATATTGCGCAATAATTCTGCAGAATCAGATACAGATAAAAAGATAGAGATCTTAGGAAGTCGCAGTTGATTCTCGAAGCGCTTGCCAGCTCTCAAAACTTCATCATTCTTAATAACTTCGTGCAATACCTGATCATTGCAACAGTTTGCTGAAATACTATTCCCAATTATGCTTTGTAATAGCTTTATCTTCGGTCCAAGTATATTATAAACGTTGAAATTCTGAATACTGTCATGATGGCTGACACTTTTGTGCTTGAGTACTGTGCCGGAGTTTCATCAACACATTTGATGATTTTTTATTCGTATTGGTGATAAAGTGAAATATAATATAAAGCAACAGCTACAGTACACCACAGTCACACCAGAATTGTATTTAACACTTCTAACAGCAACAATCAGCATCAATATCTGCACCATCGACATCAACAGGAGTAACCACTTTACCAGAAGCGAGAATCAAACCAGGAAAATAATCAGTAAAATTGTTTGCTTTCAGATACGCAGGTTTACGGTATGATGCTCTTGTATCTGTTTTTTCAGCGTCATCAGATCCGGTTCCTGCCAACCTTCTCCAAAATATTAAAGTTAATTTTTTTTTAAAGAATCTGGAAAGTTAGTGATGCTCATGGGGTCGTTCTGATCAAAAGTTTGACTGCATGGCATACCAGAACAAGTGAATTGTTTTGTATAGCATATATTCGAAGTCTTAAAATCAGGCAGTACAGCTCTTTAGTTTTTTATGGGAATCCAGCAACTGTTCGATAGCGAGCGAACTGAACGACTTATTTTGACACTCTACCATCGGCACAGTAGATTCTATTTAGGACTTTCCTGCTTGTACGCTATTAAAGAGAGATAAGTGTGCTATAGCCACAAAAGCAAATAATAAACTTAGGTCTATTACCGTATTAAAAAGCCCATGAATGGGCGGGAGGATCCAATGGGCGAAGATGCTGACTGGTTGGTTTAGTGCCTACCTGTACCACATTAAGAAAGAAAAAAGTTTTGCCTCGATGCGGAGTCGGGGTAATAAAGGATACCGATTACACGTCCTGGATAAAGCTAACAGCACGCTTGGGTCTTAGTACGCAGCGTTGAGCTAACCTTAGATAATGTGGAGAAAACCATATTAATCAACATAAATGGATGGATTCCTACATCCAAACTGGTAGCCGCAATAATGAAAAAGATCCGCCGAAGAGAAAAGACTTGTCGTGGCCTAGCAGCCAAAACCTAAAAAGGCTGCCGTCCACCCTGCAAAGGAAAGCTTAGTAGCGGTTCTATAAAAACGGTTCGCCTTATCCATCAACTGTTTAAATGTTATGCCTTTTATTTACGTATTTTTGCATATTATATACATATGGTTTTTTATTGGTTTCGTACCGAATTAAAAACCTTAAGCATAAATTGTGACGAAACTCAAGAAACTAAAAAAAATTATTATTCGAAAGATAAAGTCATAACAGTCCATATGACCATTCCCAGCAGTTCGATGTATTATAGCCGGTTTCGAAGAATTCTGCGATCCGCCAGTGGTAAGGACTGATTACTCATTAAGCTCGTATTCATGTGTTTCACTTTGACATTTTACAAGAGTATGACATAAAAACATGTGTATAGAAACGAATTGAATAGCAGCGGTTGCCGTACTGTCTCTTTTGTAACGCGAGCTGGGAATGGTGATAAATGTCAATGATATATTAAATTTAATAATTAGGTAAATAATTTGTATTTAATAGTATTAATTTATTTGAGATTCATAATTTTAGATTTGACATCTAATGGGAATCTACGTTTATTGAATATTTCAATAAAAGATCTTGGAGTTATCAATACTGACTGCAATGACAAGACACAAAGAAATATGAATAATACAATATATTTATGTACAAAAATATAAATTAAAATGTTTGCGTGACCCCGTACATGTTTATTCATACATTCAAACAACTTGATGTTAAATTTCACAACTGACACTTTGACACAAATTACCCATTTTTCTGCAAAATAGCGTAAATTAACTTTTTTTTTACTTATATTTGATATACTTACTTCTTTTCTTGTACTCACTTCTTGTACTTGCTTTTGTTCATTTTTCTATTTGGCTTTATAATGTGACGCTCTCTTTACACAAACTTTTCACTTGCACTTTTAAAATTGAACTATCTTTGCTGAAACACAGTAAGGCGTTATTCTTCTCCACTTCCTTTATGCTTCTTTCTTTACACATATGACGGAGGTGGAGGAATTAGATCAAAACATAAGAGTAAAGACAATATATTTTTTACTCTTTAGAATGTAAATTCAAGAAAAAACAAAAAAGACAGGATGTCTTCAGCCGCTTACGGAACGACGGTGGGTATATACTAAAGATAATCGTCACTGCTCTCACACATACATGGTCAATTAATACTTCGCGATCTGCTGGGTATAAAATACTTATTTGTTATATGTGTGTGCCCAATTGACATATAAAGTCATATTTCGTGGTGGTTCGTGGAATTTACTAGACGCGGATCTCGATTTGAGCAATCTTACTTGTTTCAAATTACTATTATTCTAAAGTATTTGCTTTTGAGAAATCAAATTTAATAAAAGATCAAAATTCTCAACAGTTTAATTTTTTGTAGATCATTTTAAAATGTTTGTTATTATAGTTAGAAACACAAGATCTTTCGTTCAGCATTCATGCCGAATTTTTTCTATTCGAGCTTTAGTAAACTTTACTTTAACTTCTTTGTTTTGCTTTTTGTTAGACATTTTATTGTCATAAACGATATTCTAGGCTTTCTATTTCCATACTTTGGAATCAATTTCCATTTTTAAACATGTCGTTGATTAATAGATCATGATAAACTAAAGTTTTTTTCTTTCGACAAAAATAACTTAAGTCAAGAAAAAATATTGGAAACAATTTTTCATTATCTATTAAACACTGCTGGTCTTAGGTTAGACGCACGCTCATTTGCATCTTAATTTGTATAACATTTATTTTTTTTACTGATTATTGATATAAGGCTTTTTATTTAAAAACTTTTGGTATTCAATGATAATGTAAGTGTAATATTCGAATTACTGTAAAAATGTAACAAAAAAATTTGTCAAACATTTTCTTAAGGCAACTTAAAACTAGGTACATTTTTCTTTTTCACCACAATGAACGCACGTAGACATAACATTTAAAGAAAAACGAAACTAATTTTCAACTTCAATTTGTAATTGTAGACTTCGTAGACTTATTGGAGCAGATACCATTTTAAATATATAAAAGTTAAGAATTTGTAATAACAATAAGCGCACCGTATCAGTTTGTATGCATTTGCACAGCAGTCAGCTTTTGTTTATGCAGCGCACAGCTGATGCATTATCATGCTTACTCTTCTCTTTTATTCATTCGATCATAAATTGTCTTTTGCATTAAACGCACTTGCGCACATCAAAAAATTTGTAGCCGTTTCTTATAGGTGACAAAAAATATTGTCTCCTCAAAACAGCCACCTTTATTAGTAATAACTTTATTTATTCGCTCTGTTATATAAAGAATTTAAGTAGTTGAAGGAAAGCTGTTCCCTTATCTTTTTTATTGTAGTGATTTCCCCCTTCCTAAGCCTTCCGTGTCAGCCAGCCCCAATCATTTTCAATTACGTTAAAATGTGGAAAACACGTTGGACAGGTCATGATATTTAATTTTTGAGTCGAAATAAACTACTTTAGTTTTGAATGTGCAGGCCAAAACATTGTTTTGATGCGCTCACCATTTATCTTCTGATCGATAAAAATTGAGTAAATTGCTCTATAAAACGTGATGGCACCCCACACCACGACACCACTTTTTCTGCTGTCATTTCAGCTTAAATATAACTCTTCTTTGTATTATGGCCATTTAAATTAAAACGTTTTTCGTTCTAGAGTCTTTGAATGCACAGCTATGTTTCTGCACGTCAACCAAATTATGATCAGAAATATGTCGAAGAAGATTTGAACAGTTGAATATGCTGGATTATAAATAAAAAAGTTTATTAAAAAAAAACTATGGTGCGTTTAAATTAAGACCTGCAGTGTAAATAGAGTTTGATTAATTACAAAATAACCCAGTGCTTAGTTTACAGTTGCTATTGCAACTGTTTGGATGGATAGCTAGGCGGGCTATGTAGTTTTGAGACTGAGTCTGATTATTGCATCAATAGTTGGCACGTTGAGGTCTCTCTCGAGGGAGCTATTGCTGATACACCAAAGAGCGCCATTAGCCTAAGGGGCTTGACCTAAAAAGCACGGAGTTTGTTCAGCTGACTCCTGGATGCTGTACCGGAAATTTGGCAGCGTACCGCCATACCGGAGCCAATAGGGTCTTGTACAGCTGCAACTTGTTGTCCAGAGATAACTTGCTGTTGAATAGCCATTTTATTTTTTTCATTTTTAGTCTGAGGGAACATCTTTGTGATGTGCTGGGCCCAAGTAAGTCGACGTTCAAGGTGTAGGTCATGTACGTGTGGCAGTAGTTCCACATCGTAGAAGACTCCTAAATAGAAGTCGTGTCTTAAAGCAAACGTGGAGTTTGCTAATTTTTGTGAGTTGATTTTAATTTTCCACGAATTAGCTTATTGTTTATACTCTTGTAGGTATTCTTGGAGTTGATCAGTGGCTGGGTAGACGCAGTTTGCCCTGGATTGCCTTCTCGTCTGCAAATGTGGCTAGCATTAATCCGTCCATATCCTTTAGGGTCTCAGGGTTTGCATATCCGCTGTAAATAGCGTGTAGAGCCAGGGAGATAGAGTGCCTCCTTGAGGGACGCCACCTAAGATAGCTTTCTTGCTGGACTGAGTGCTGTCGACCACCACAGCGCAATTCCTGTCTCTGAGGAAGCTGGAGTAGCTAGTAGTATTGGGGTTGTAGTAGACACATTAGACCCACACCCTGTCCAAAGCCTGTTTAACGTCCAGAGAGGCTCCGACGCAGTAGTCAAAATCCTCGAAGTTGCCTAGGATAAAGTTAACGACGCGATGTTCTTCTGGGGTCCCACGGCTTCTTCGAAACGCAAGCAAGACCCCTTAGCCTTGCCTGAAGTATTCATTCGAACACTTTTGTCGGGGAGGCAGACTGATCGGGCGATAGGAGTCCACTTGCGTAGGAGTTTTCATGGTTTTTGGGATCATTGTGATCAAGGCATGCATCCATTATTTTGGAAAGTACCTTATTCTGAGCATCGTGTTGAAGATTAGGGCGATAAAAACCATGGTTGTCTAAGGTATCGTGACCAGCAGTCTTTTTTAGTGCCCTGACCAGCTCATTCACCTTCTCCAGTGTGATTGGTGCTGCGGGATGATCACCCTGAGACGGTACCGACGGGGTTCTTTCGATGCTCTCTTCAAATGTTGCATGGGAACTGATGAAATACTGGAATATTTCCTTAAGGTTGACGACAAAGGCTTCTGCCCTCTCTAAACTGGATCAGAACCAGGTGCCATCGCCACTTTGTATAAGAGTCCGTCGATTTGATGTCGATTGAATATCCTTGAGAGTTTGCAAAGACTGCATCCCGTAGTCGCATTTGGGCTAACTTTTTCGTCGGTCAAATTGGAGTTTGTTTATTGTGGCCCCTGTAGCCAGTTCTCTCGTGCATGCGCTTGCGTTGCCCCAAAGTTAATCATTCCAATCCCCACCTGCAATGAATTTGTGCCCAAGATTCATTAAGACAAATTCGGAGATTGATTTCCTCGCAGGCACGGTCGGTGGGAGGTAATCGGCAGCAATGGTGATGGCTCTCCTATAAATGAATGTTTTGATGACTGCCGCTTGCAAATTCTGCGTTGATAGCCCTGCAAGATTATTATTAGATTAGATTGGCGTTTAATGCCAAGTATTTCAGCTCCTCCCCTGCTGCTGTTATGAGGGAGCTATTTTCTGTATGCTATGTGGCCACGAGCAAAAATGCTGCTGTTATTGCGCATATGAATTTCCGCTATCAGCATAATGTTTATTTTGTGAGTGGTGAGGAATGCTCTTAGCTGAATTTTAAAACGCGTTTAATCAAAATCATGAGCACACGTTGCGTTCCAGCCAAATGGTTAATTTATTCTAAACCTTCTCCATTAGTCCAGTGAGTCGAATGACTGCTTGAACTAGGAACAGCACTGCATAAACTTGGTACAGCTGCTGTTGTTGAGGTCTCTGAGTTGGAGATCTTAGAGATGTGCTACAATTGTTTCTGGAGGGGCGAGTCTCAACCGTTTGCTTGCCGGGCTGATATTAATTGCCGGCTTGTTCTGTTTGGGACGGTCACTGTATTTCGAGCAGCCTTTAAAGTTCGGCAAGTGATTGCCTTGATTATTGATACAGAAGTATCGGCTGAACTGGTTAACCAGGCACTAGGAGGATCCAGTCGAGTGGTTTTCTTGAAACTCTTAGCATCCGTAGCACTGTACAGCATCTGTAGATTGGCGTTGGCGTTATATTGTGACTCTCTGCCTGCAAAGAAGCCCAATATTGAGTGCGTTTTTGTTGTTAGGCGATGGTTTTAAGTCCACAAAGAACAGATTTAGACTTTCAGCGTCAGAACACCTTTAGCGTGTCCTTTATCGTGCAGTTGACAGCGGATCCAACCTGGTGCCGTTAGGGATGCCATGTTCCGAATCACGTTTCTAAATGGCCTATCCTTCTTCAGCTGGTAGCAAAAAAAGTCGCATTAATTGTAACGATAATTGTTCGTGGAGCTTACGGGTGTTAATGACTCCTGGGACTGTAATAGGACTTGGCTTAGTCGCATTGAGTGGTTGAGGGCAGTCTTCGCGGCGTGGCTTTTTACGAGGTTGAGAAGGGGCTTCCGAAAGCAGTTGGCTGGGAGTCAGATTCAGAAAGCCACCATGGTTTCAATTGAGTCGATATCGTCAGTGGCGAAGGCAGAAAAACGGTTATGGCGGAGTCTGGCATCATTTGAGGTTGATAGTCGGTCGTCTTCAGAACGCCCATTTTTCGACGTGGTATTATTTTCGGTACAATCGTGATTTTTGTTTTATTTTGTTTTTGATCAGCATGTGGGGAGGTGGTTTCATTCCGATGGCATTTGCCAGGCCGGCCGGGCCCGGAGTGGCTTGCTGAGCGACTGAGGAGTCGGTCGTTTGGCCTTGATTCTCCGTGACTGGTGTTCCAGCCATGTGAAACGCTGGCGTCAGTTTCGTGGAGCTATGGTTAGTAGCGCTATTGCACGATTCGCTAGAGTCATGCAGGATGTAGTTGGCCCAGCGATTGCTAGTATCTGGGACCAAACACATACTTCTACTTATGGATGTAGTGACAGTATAAGTGGATGCGTGGTTGGAGTTTGTGGTCGTCAAAGAGCATATCGTAGCAGTTTACTTGTCACTTGGGATAAATTTTGGGAAAATATATTTTCGCTTTCTGTAAGCGTAGCACCAGCACTTTGCTTTGTGTATTCAAAGTGCGGCAGCAGATGGCTGAGGGGTTTATGTGTATCGTCAGGCATATTAATAATTAACAAAGATTTTACTTAAGCAAAGTTACGTAGTTATTTAATGTGGGATATTAGTTATCCTGTGTAAGCAATGTAAACACAGAGGTTATCAAGCACAAATACGCAGAGATTTTCTGTACAGCTGAGCCTACTGCAGGATCTTTAGTCTCGACCTGAGGGCATGTACAAGTATTAAAATATCATCTAAACTTCATCTTCTCTTATTCTTTTGTTTTTTTTTTGTATGTCCAATAGCGCTGTTTAGCGATATCTATAATTAAAATATAAACACAGCGTGATTGGTTTAGCCAATCAGAATGAAGCTTCAGAGATAAGAAACTGGCTCTTTGCAAAACTTACGTTTTCAGGCCACCAATGCACTCTTTTCTTAAATGTGGTAACTAAGTTTTATTTATGTACGTTGAGGGGCTCCCTTCCAATGTTTTTAAGTCATCGATCATTGTTCCGGGTAAGTTTCCACATGAGCCCGAAGGGCTTCCTTATTGATCTTTGACCATGTACCATGTAACGGAATCCCATTTTTAAATATTCCTGTATTTTACTCTTTTTATTCATTATTTTTTATTAATTTAGCAGACTGTGATAACAACACCGGACAGCTCACAGCGCCCAAATAAAACGACACGCTAACAACAACTATCGATTGTATGCAGAAAGGTAACCAAAATGTTGATCGGACGATGGCAGAGCAGAACTTTTGGCGGCTATAGATTTAGCAGCACGCAACTCAGGTTCGTTCTTGAACTTGAACATACGCGCAAAACACACAGTCCGAAGAGCCTTGCTCAAATTTGCTTCAATACCTCTTGCGAATTAACACCAATCGAATTAAATATGCTCATGGCCAGAAAACATTCAAAAGCCGATTTTCCCGTAAAAACGCATATGATTTCGTAGGGGAGCCCCAAATGCTGGCCAGGCAAGGACACTGACGAACTCCACCCCTTCTTGAAAGCCTTGTCGAAAAATAAAGTCTTCATTCTGATGATAGCTATCCACATTTCCCGAAGACGTTTGCTTTGGTATTGAGTTTTCTTGCCCGGACGTAAACGACATCAAACAAAGGCTCTACACGAAAAAGTTCCGATGGAAAAAATGTAAAAGTACACGGACTTCCATCGACTGTCAACAGTTGAATGACCCTTATATTCCGGATGCCTACATTTTGGCTGCGTATCCGTTATTAGTTATTTCCTCATTCTCCGTGTCGACCATTTTATTGAGTATATGCATTTTGCCGTTGTGGAGACTCTTGAATAAATAATTTAGATTATAGCAGTTTAAGACGCACCAAGTTTTTTTAATAAACTGTTTTTAGGAAATAGCCGGAGTAAAAGCTATTTAGCGTACAATTAGAAATGCAGAACATCCGAAACTTCTAAAAATCAAGAAAGAATGACATCTGAATGCTATCTGCAAAGAAAAACGGATTAAATTTGCGAAACAATACAAGACGTGGACTGTTCAATCTGACACACGACTTAATGATTGGCGTTCGGATGTCTTTACGAATGAAAAACGTTTTAATTTAAATGGCCATAATACACAGAAGAGTTGTATCTAACCCGCCATGACAGCCGAGAAGGTGGTTTCGTGGTGTGAGGTGCCATCACGTTTTATAGACCAATTGACGTTAATGTTATTGATCAGAAGATGAATTATGAGGGCTTCAAAATAATGTTGTGGTCTGTATATTCAAAACTAAATGATCTCTTTTCGGACCAATTCCATGAAATTGAATTGTTGAAAATGGTTGAGGTTGGCTGACCCGGAAGGTTTATGAAAGGGGAAAGCAATACAATAAAAAAGATGAAAGAACGTTAACTGCTGCTTTACAACGTGGTTGTTGTCAAATTTCCTTGAACTACTTAAATTCTTTGTTTTATTCGTATTCTTTTTTCAATACGTCTACTCCACATATTAAAAATTGGAGTTAAAAATAAGTTCCTTTTTTTAAAATAATATGTCTAAAAAGTGCTTTATTTTATATACAAAAATCAGTAATAAACTAAATATTGTCTTATTGACTATTGACTACTCTGAGTGTAAAAAACGATAAAAGGGAGTCTCCACTTAAAAATTTAATAATTTTGAATCTCAATATTTTGGTTATTTATTGTTTCTTCGAAATAAGATTTCTTACTGATAGCTGGATAAAAGATGCTTTACATAATTTGCTACTAACAACACATTTAATGCTTACTTCAGACTCCGAAGAATTTCAAATTGAGAGCAGCTTTTGTTGCTGCATTATGGATTAAAGCCAGATTGTACTGCCGCACTGTGCCCTACTGTGGTTGGATATCTGGAATTAAATTTTGTAAAAAGACAACTATTGTAATTTTTATTGTTCTTAGTGTTATTCAAGTTGCACACTGTAAGCTCCATTAAAATTGCCGTACGATTTACTAGGAACAATAAAATAACTAAAATTTGTCTTTTATTATTATTTTAATCTTTAGACGGTTTTATACAATTTATGAAGAGTGACGCTTCCGCCATGGTGCATCCATTATAAAAGTTTTTCAAATCACTCTCTACTGACTAAGCTGACTGGCGGTATTTTTTCCTAATTACCTGCGATGGACTTTAATTTGTGCGAAGTCGGTTTAGCAGCGTGCTGGTCTACAAGGTAGCTTGATTAACAATAGTGCCCAGTCTGTGGGCCCTTCATTCAATGAATAAACTATGGGTAGTGCCGCTTTCAATTGTAGTTACCACAATTACGCCATCCACAAAAACAATGAGATTCTTTTTGAATCGTAATCATATCTATACACTCGGAAGTATTGCTGTGTGGTATACGGGTTTTCATTACATCTGGGCTTGACATAGAATCGTGTTCATAATGCAAAGAGAATTATAATCAAGCCTGACTCGTTAATTTCTCTGAATTTCGAGATATGGCAGCATTTGTAAATAGTACTTGACTTTCTGATCATAGAGCTTCTCATAATTCAAGAGCTCGAAAGTTTATGTTTGAGCTCGGCCCAGGTTACCTTTTGACGAATGTTATATTTATTTATAATTGATTCCGAGTTATCACGCTAATTGGCCCTATACCAAATATACCAGAAATTGTCATGTGATCTTAGCTCATTAGGTGTCTCCATAACCATCGCGAGGCTGTTTTAGTTGACCACTGGTGTGGATATTGCATAGCTGGCAATAGTTTTATTGAACGCAATCTACCAGAGCTAACTATTATAATTTAAAATCGCCAAGCATTTGCCTTTGCCTCATTATGGTTATCGACTGATGATAGCTACTAGCGGCGTGGACTTTTCACTATGGTCGCAGTTGCCAACACTGTTGCAATAGCAATTTTGAAAAACTTTATAGTGTCACCACATCGCCAGAAAGTTTTCACAACATCATTTATTTATAGAACACAAATAAACATCCACACATACATATATAAAAGTGCTGGGACATGTATTAAGAAATATAAATATTGATGAAAATTAGTAAGTTGTAAAGAAACCATTAAGTTTCCGGTATCTAACTGCGTACCTTTACAACAACCTCAAACCAAATGCTTTACTTCAATATGTTTGAGGCGTTGAGAAAAAAACGGTTTGCGTTAGGCACAAAGTACAAAGACCGGTCCACTTTATCTTTCATCCATAAACTGAGCATACAAACTTTCACCAGAAACGTAACCTCGACAAGCCAAGTTACTATTAAGACCAGTCCTAAACAGCTGCGCTACCATCGCTGTTCCGTGCCATCTCTCTTTTTAAGCAGAAAGTAACTAAATGATAACATGGCGCCTATTATGGACGATTTATGATGACTTCAAGTTATATAAACTATAGTTTGTAGTCGAAGTCGTCTGGCATACTTGCCAATTCGCCTAATTCGTTATACCCCACATATAAGAAAATAAATAAAAATAGATAAATATAAATGTACAAAAAACTTTGGCAAGTTGAATGTTTCAAATCGACAAGTTTGCTGAAAAATGATGAAAAATTGATTTTAATTTGCTATTAATTATTATAGCTCATATTATTGTTAACAAGAAGAAAAAATGTTTTTATTTAATTTAAACATCAATGTGTTGAGCCGGATAATTTGAACTCGCAATGCGATCGCATATTTTACGAATTACGTGAGAATGCGATTTACCGAGATTTCCATTTAACGGGCTTAAAAATTAAATGCTCGAATTAACGGGGCAAATATATATTTGATGAAATTTTACTTTATTACAAGTTAAAATATGAGTATACATTTATGTGTATACATAATAAAGCAAAATTAAACAGAGACATAAAATAATAAAATCACATAAATCAAGCTTTAACAATGTTTGTAATTTTTGTTTGCTTGGTGTTCTTCTTTCTACATTTTTCAATTGACTTTTCTATATATATTAAAATGTCAATAACACTAGTAGCGACATGGTTACTTGAAAAACTAAAAAATAGTTTAGGGACTAATGATCTGACTTGTAAATTCGTTAAAATTTCATCTCCATCGATTTGGAAAACTTTTTCCAAAATGTCACTACCCGTCAACATAGTGGATACATCCACGTGATTGCAAACATTTACGTAATCCTTAAAAAGGATGACGTTTTCAGAGTTTGCAGATATAGTTTCCCACATATTATCTATGTTTAATTGAATGTCTTCTATAAAGTTATCGGTTAATACTTTAATGAAACCGCAAGCATGAGAACAGTTCTGCATACGCAATGTGCTAGTTTTTTTCCAAATAATATTGAGCAATTTAATTTTTTATTTCATCAATGCTTTTAACCGGGTTAATAACCATTACTTTGCGGTTTAATAACTTAAGTTTTTTTATAATACCCATGTCAAGGGGCTGCAGCTTAGATGTGGTGTTAGCTTGATAAAATTTAACGTGACACTTTTAACGTGTCTAAGATGAAGGGAGCCAATATGCACCGTACAATTGTCTATGAATAACAGTATCATTCGATTATTAGCTGCCATGGTGTCATTTTACATTTGAAGCCATTCGATAAATATAGTTGTTGTCATCCACTTCTTCTTATTGTGTCGATAATGCATCAGAAAGCTATAAATGTTTTTAAAGCACCTTGGTTTTGCTTATTTTCCGATTAGTAGGGGCTTAAGTTTTTCGGTGCCATCCATATTTACAGCAAACAATAGGGTTACTCGTTCCCTACCGTGCTTACTCTGGCAAACATTTGTAGAACAACCCAGCATTAAATATATCCTTGGCTTCTTAAGCATTTATCATATCAGTCAACTTTTCCATGCAGTCAATAAATACGCCTTCATTAACTGAATAACGAACGCGGCATTCTGTCGGATTTTAAATCGATCTAGCTCACCACTGCTTTTTCTTTGAATAACTCGCCCCCAATAGGAACATTATATTGCAGCATTTCGCATGTCACTTTACTACAGTCGGGTTTTTAGATTATTTCAAACGTCTCAGTTTAAATCAGTGATAAATTCTATTTTGGTTAGGCATGATGTTATTATTATTGAAATTTTTTTACGCTATTTTCGTCGTTTGTCTTTTGCATACGCGAAAAAACACAAAACTCAGCATTTGTAGCGACATAAACGCGAAATTATTGTCTACATAACCTAACGGTGATTTAACTGCAAAAATATTCCACTGCATTACGAATTATAAGAGGTTACGACCCGAAATTTCAATTTATAAGTGGTTCAATATTCTTTGCAAGGAAAAAAAATGCGAATTAATTGCGGGCCCAAAATTTATGGGATTTTTACGAATTAACGAATATTTTTCAAGGGGAAAAAATTTTTTACGAATTATTGACATTTTTGATTTAGCGGGGGGAAAGGTACAAATTCAATAAAGTCAAGTTTCAATCAAGTTCTGGGGATGGATACATTCATGCTTAACTCACCTAATCAGCAAACAACTAAATCATTGAAAAATAATTATAATAAGGATTTTGGTTTCCCTGTTTAATTATTCCATTCGGTAATATACTAAAGAATTTTAATTAATACGACAATTAATAGAAACGTTCTTTAATTCTTAACACCAAGCCAATCATAAATTGCTCGTTACTAGAATTTTTCATTGCATATGGACATATTAACATAAATACTATGTTTTGTATGTACATTGATTTTTTTATTAAAATTTTCGCAAAAGTTGGATTTTTAGTGGTGCGTCAGTAACTTATTGTAACAGTTCTTAATAAGTAGTTAATACAGATTGGCAGATGCTTAAACTACCATTATTTGTTTAATTGATGTAAAGAGTTTACACTCTTTTTTTTAGATCAATTGAAACGAATATAATTAATATTTTGCATATTTGTGGTTTAAAAGTATGTAGTCGATTTTTATTATTGAAAATGTTATATTTTCTGAATGTTAAATTATATCACAGTTTATATACTGAGACCTTAACTGAATTTCAATAGACACTATTCCAGATTATAAATGAATGGTTATATTTTAAATGAGGAAAAACTAGCTCATATGAGGCAACCATTAAAATAATTTATTATTAAGTCAGCATTTGTATATCAGTTTAAGGATGCTAACAGAAGCTGATGATTCATTTATAATGTAGTCAAGTCCTTTTTACAATTTTAACAATTATCTTAATATTAATATCGTGATACTAATGTACTCGTATCTACGGTATGTGTGAGGCTATATTTATGTATTCACAATTCTTAAAAGTATTGCTAAAGTCAATTGACTAAAATAACCTTTCATAAACAGTTTCAGCTATTAAAATTACATAACATTATTAAGAATAATATCATCGGGGTCTGATTTGGTAAGTGGGACCTGGAAGGCCAATTAGCTAGCAGACATAGAAGAGATAAAAACAGTGACGGTACAGTTATGAGAAGACTATTTGTACCATTTAATCCTTTAATACTGTTTAAGCCAACAGTGTTATTCAAATTATTTTCGTTATCAAGAATACTACGGTTTGCATGTTGCATTGCGGCTGGCTTCTCACCTAAATATAAAACTTTTTAGTCATCTCAAAAGGTACAATACACACAAACTTACCTCTTAGGACATGTACAGTAATGCTTGCAGGTCGCGCATTTGAAGGTGCACATGTGTAGTTACCAGCATGATGGAAGGTTACTGTTTTTATGGTAAGTACACTCATTGAAGTATTTGGAAGATACGGGGATTTGTGTTGCTGTACTTGTAATGTCGAAAAGGGAGTCATGGGCGATGTATAAGTAAACGGGCTGGCAACACTAGTGGCAATATCACTGCTAACATTAAATTCCATTGCTCCGCGGAAAGTTTTATTTTTAGCTCCATTTGTTTTGGACTGAAGTCCCTGGCCACTGTCGTGCCTTGAAATTGCATTTTCTGCAATGGATGTGACAACAAAGCCGCCTTGAGCATCATAGTTCACCATTTTGTTTTCGTGATACCTAAAATATACAAAGCATTTTACTCTTTAAACCAAGAACATACATTAACATAAATGGGTGTTAGATGTATACATACAACTGTAGAGAAGAATAAGCATTATATACTTCATCGACTTTAGATTTAATATTTATACAAAACTAATCCGATGTAATAACGCATAAGGAAAAAGACTTGTAAGTGAAACAAAAACGAATTTTGATCGCCACTATCAAAGCCCGACTTGAAGCTAAAAGAAAGCACTCTTATATCCACGAGAAAGGCACGTCGCAATAATGTATATCTGAATTAAATTAAGAGATAAAAATTTGAGGACCTCCTCAAGGATTAAGCTTAGTCAGGCGATTGCTGTATGCCACACATAAGTAGCGTTTTAGTGAGTTACAATGGAATGGATAGTTTTACTTTTTTACTTAAACATTTTTAAATGCTTTATTCAGTAAAGATTGGCCAGACGATACTTAATGATATTTTTGGTATTGCTGACATTTCAAGACTTTTGAATAATCTGGTAGCATGATCTTAATTAAACTTTAAAAGAAGCAAAATTTGAACATTTTTGGCAAAATCACCAGTCACGCGAGCTTTAGATATTATTTATTTTTGTATTAAAATTATTTGTAGATTAAAATAAAAACTTGCATTATGTTGCAAATTAGACAAATTTCATTTTTCAGAGTTTTTTGATTGATATGCTTAAAATCTCGTATAAATCTGCTAAGTTAAACTAATTTGTTTACCGGTAATACATGTAACTTAAAAGTATAGGAAATATATGAATGGCTTACCAAAACACAAAAGAAGGATTTTCCGTTGCACCCTTAAGTTTACATTGTAATTGAAGTGTTGACGTCTCGTCAATAAGAATATCAGATGCATTTGAAATTTCCGCTACCGCTTCTATAAATAAAGACAATTGTTTATCACTCTTATAAATTTGTAAATTTGTTTTTACATTGTTTTTATGAACTTACCAACGATCTTTAATTCTATAAAAATGGATTGCGTTGGATAAATTGACAATTGACACTCATACAATCCTTTGTCATCTTCCCTCACTGCCTTAATTCTTAGTGACCAATGGCCCATATGTCGCGTGTGCTCAACTAAAAAGCGCTTATCGCTACTGTGTGTTGATAGCCCAACTGTGAGAAGCTGAAAGTCTCTTCTTCGTATCCAAGAAACCTAAAATATTAAATAAATTGAAGTTGAAATTGAATTAAGTTGAAGTTACATTTTTTAAGTAATTATACATTTTTTAAGCCAAGTATAAACAAATTATTTAACGTATAATCGTACTGAATTACGCAGCGAAAAGAAAAAGATACAAGGATTATTTTCCTTTAGTTCATTTCCAAATAGGTTTTCCGAAGACTTTCTTACCGTAGCCGGCGAATTGACTTTAACGACACATGGTAAAATGGCAAGACCTCCTTTCTGAGCGATGACGCGAGTATTATTTTTGGTATTAAATTGACTCTGTACAGAATTCCCAAAGTGATTTTGAGATGATGTAATTTTTCCTACATCTGAAATTATTAATATAAAGAGAAAAAATTATTAAATCAACTTGATCTACAGCACTAATTAAAAAGATATAGTGCTCTGCTTATTCGAAAAATTATCGTGTACAAAAGCAGATATCCCCAACATAAAAGTGATATGTTCCATATTGACGGTATTATCTCAGGTTTTCAATTACCTTAAACTCTGAAAGAACAACACAGTTAACATACCCTTTACTTGGTGGAAGCGATATTAATGTTTTTTTTAATTATTATTTATTTATAATTTGCAGTAAAAACGGTTGGAAATGCGTAGTTGTAGGTGTGCTGCAAGGGAAGTTTATTTGGTTCGAAGAGCTGATGTGCTGTCCATCACACCGCTTGATGTGCGAAAGTAGCTAGCTTGTGTGTTCGAAAAATTAAAATAATAAAGACTTTTTAACCTGTAAGCTTAGGATATTATGTTCCTACCGTTTTACTTACTAATTCCGCGTGCAACTGAATTATTTAATAATTTTTTGTTAGGAAATATTGAAGAAGAGGCTATTTAGGATGATATAACACTGTAAACGAATTTTGCGCTATCGGCCACGCCCGCCTTCAACGTTCTTACAAATTTTTTCTTACTAAATTAATATAAGGTAATGATTCATTAAAGTTATATTAAAACTTCCCTGTTATGTCGAAGATTCATCCCTTTGGCTGTTGCATATACTTTGACATTGATTTTGACGCTATAGACGTACGTATTAAGTGGTTAAACTGAGAGACAAATCTTAGTCTATCATTATACTCTAGCAGGCATGTACTTTAGAATCTTCCGTTGGTAACCAACCGTACGACAATCCGTGGTGTGGTCTTATTACAGAAGTTGATGGTTGGCAACAAAAAGTAGCGTCTTCTTTTAAGTCGTCAATGCCCTCTGCTTCCTTACAAGAAATGATCAGCCCTTCTTTGAGTTTTTTGGATAGACTTAGACTCACACCTGATATGCTATTTATGTGTCTACATATTTTCTCCCTATTTTATAAAAAATAATGAATTTTAAATTTATAAATTGTTTCTGTAAAATTTAGAATAACTCACTATATAACAATTTGCAGTGAATAAGGTATTAGCTGCGAAGTTAAGCATATAAATAACCCTATCGTGTTGATGATGCTATAAAAATTAAACATATTCTCTCTTTTCTTCCGTTGATACACAATTTGTCAACTGTTTTTTTTTATATAAATTAATGTACTTCAATTTAATTTTATTCAGCACGATTTATTTTTCACCGGAACATCATCTAAGTTTATGTACACACAAAGCTTATTGAAAAGTCGATTAGACTGTTAATTAACATAGTATCATTTTTCTCAATAATTTTATTTAAATTCAGTATAATCAATATGAAGAAATTAAAAGTGTCTTGACTATTTGACTAATTGACGTTTAAAACTAAGAAAACTAAAATATTTTTATTGTTTTTTGTTTGGTACTCAAAATTTTATGTAAAAACTCCTAGTTGAGTATACTTTTTGTTTGCATATTTTCTAACAAGTTCAAGTTTCACCTTCATCGCATGCAGACGTGATTTTTATTGTGCTCCGGGAAAATAATTCTGAAATTCAACACTGTAGTGAGATTTTCTTTTAACAAATATTTTACATCCCGAAAAGATGAAATCACAGAAAATAATTAATTAATTAAATATTAAATACCAATAAAATCATAAATAAATTAATAAACTAAGCCTCGGCTAAGATGATGAGTCAAAAAGACATGCTTAGTCAGCAGAAACGAGACAAGCGTCGGCTCTCTTGCAACGGGAAAACGCGTAATTCTCTTATGTCGCCGCGCCTACGGAAAATGACAATAAAGCAAATTCAGATCGGCCGCGGTCAATCACCCCCAACCCGACGAACGAACTCTTGCACATAGCGAGCGAGAGAGCGCGCTCTTGCTCTCCGTCGATACCGTCCACATCTCAAAAGGTTCAAAGAGCAGAGTGCTCTGCTATGCAGGTACGCATTGGCCAAAGAGACCTGCGCTTAGCTACGGTAAGTAGCACACCAGTCTCTTTAACTACCGCAACAGTAACTGCAACAACAAATGCAACAGTACCGTAAAATACGCCACCCATGAGTCACCGATCAAAACAAACCAAACCAAAACTATTGCATCGACCGCCGGACTGTCATGTGAGCAAAATATAAACAATGGAAAAACTAGGCCAACTGTGCAGATTGAAATGGATCGGTATATTCAAATTAAGAGAAAGTCAAGCCCCTTAAACTCTAACCCAAAATTCACCCGAGGAAATTCCAGCCTAGTTACGAGCTAAAAGCCCTCCAGTACTAATAGATTTGGAATTCTAGCAGACAACTCTGACGATCTGCCTTCTGTAGCTGGAAAAGGAAGCCAAAGCCACCCCCTATTTATATCAGAGAGAAAAGCTCCAGTGCTCTTGTTAACAAAATAAAGAGCTTATCGGGAAGGACAGTTTCCACATAATTCCCCTCGTCAGAGGCACAATACATGAAACCAAAATTCAAACGATATCTGAAAATAATTTTAGGGAACTATCGAAGCATCTAAACAACACTAAAAAGAACTTCTACACGTACTAACTAAAAACCAGCAAGGGACTGCAAGGCGTATTTAAAGGCAGTGAGTCTAATATAACACCCGCAGAAGTAACTAAGTAACTAGCACTAAGACAGTCTTCAATATCTTAAACAAGGATGGGAAGTCGCAACGACTCTTCAAGGTAGAACTTGAACCAGAAGCAGTGCACCCAATACACAAACTTCAGATCCTACTACACCGTAGAATAACAGTAGAAGAGCCACATAAACGCAGAGGCCCGGATCAATTGTGAGGAATATGGCTATAAAAGATCGTACTGTACACTGTGAGCAGGCTGTCTTTACAGCAAGTAAAGATGATCCCCGCAACTGCAGTGGTTATTACACAGCAAAACTACAAAGGCTGCCCAATATATAGGGAGATGAAAGTCAACAGCGAGTTACCATAGCATCCAAATCAAACCCAGACGTCTTTTCAACTGCAAACGTGACATTCACAAATGCATTAAAAACAGGACTGGTGCTCCTCCCCCAAATACACAGCATTTGCAAGCAACACACCCAGAACTGAACATGGCACAACAGCAGCAATATGTATGATTTAATGCGAAACCAATATCTTTTACAAATCTTATACAAATGCTGGTATCACAACAGCGCAAAAAAATTAATAGCTTCCCTATGTATAAACTTGAGTTAGCTTAATTTCTAGTCGAAAACCACATCGCCGTAATGCTACTTTCGGAAACAGACCTTACAAACAGATACAATTTGAAAATACGAGGCTACTTATTCGCCTGAACGAATCATCCCGATGGTAAAGCACATGGTGGGACTAGCATTCTTATTAGAAATCGTATCAAGCGCCATTGCCAGAAAGAGCTTCCTAAAAATTATCTACAGGGCACATCTATAAACATACAATTGGAAAGTGGTAACCAACTTACTCCACCCATAACTGAAGGTGAGTTCATGCAGTTCTTCAACTCACTAGGAGAACACTTCATGGCAGCAGGAGACTATAATGCCAAGCACACACACTGGGGACCTCGTCTCGTGACTCGAAAAGGAAAGCAGTTTTATAATATAAGCCAAGAACAAGCTCGACTATGTCTCTCCAGGCAGACCAACATACTGGCCAATAGACCCCAAGAAACTACCCGACCTAATTGACTTTGCAATTACTAAAAATATTCCCCGAAATCTTGTAAGCGCTGAATGTCTTGCAGATCTCTCATCTCCGACAATTAAAAAACGTTGATCAACCGATTAGATTGACTTCACAGAAAACTAATTGGGTTAGATACAAAAATTATATAAGATCACACATTGAGCTAAAACCTCGTCTCAACTCTGAAGATAACACCGACATCTGTGTTAACGCACTCACATTAGAAACAAAAGAAAACTTATCTACAAATCGAGCAGCTCGTCCTTGAAAAGCGACGCCTCCGTCGAGAATGGCATTAACACAGATCGCCATCTGCACGGCAAAGGTTAAAAAAGGCCACACGTAAACTAACGAAAGATAAATTATCAACATCTTCTACAAAACACTCACTATGGAAAGCTCACCCAAGTCTAAGCTCGCCAACAGAAACCGTGACGCCTATGCGGAGCGCCGCAGGCGGGTGGGCCCGCAGCGATGGAGGCAGAGCCAGCACATTTGCCGCGCACCTTAAAAATGTTTTCCAACCAAATCCTGGCACAAATGCGTTAAAACTACCGGCTTTAAAAAATGACTCCCAGCAACAACATGAGCCAACCGAGATCCTCCCAAGCAATGTCGATAATATTTTCAAAAAACAACTGAACCCGAAAAAGTCACCTGGCTGTGACCTCATTACCCCTAAAAAGATTGTTGAGCTTCCATATTGTGCCGTATGTACTATCCCACTAGGCCACTTTCCATGACTCTATTACCATGTCTATCAAAACTTTTCAACAAATGCATGCTGACTCGGATAAATCCATTTCTAATAATCCGCAAAAAAATCACATCGCATCAATTCGCCATTCCTAAAAAACGCGAAAAACATCATAAATACAAAACGCTTTCAAAAATCGAGAATTCTGCAATATTTTTGGTTGTCTCTCAATTATTTGATATGCTTTGGCTATAATGCCTTATGTACAAAGTCAAAGCAATGCTACCTAATAACACGCACAAGTTTTTGAAAATCATATCGCTAAGACGGAAACTTTGCAGTTAGATCCAATACTGCTTTGTCTGATGATCATACTGTTGGAGCTGGAGTTCCCCAAGGTAGTGTACTTGGGCCAACACTATATGTACTCTATATAGCAGACATCCCAACAAGCACACGACTTACAACATCTAACTTTTCTGACGATACAGCTATTTTCAGCCGCTCCAAATGCCCAATACAAGCATCTGCGCAACTAACTCTTCATCTGCTCGATGATACGTTTAAACTGAATACGGAATATTGCCCACTGCTCATATTTAAAAACACCGCATTCCCGCAATCAAACGAAGTGACATATCTGGGAGTTCACCTCGATAGAAGACTGACATGGCGCAGGCACATCGAAGCTAAGAAAAAACTGAAAGCCAATGGCCTCCATTGACTTATTAACGCTGACTCGTTTCTTAGTCTAGACAACAAGGACCTGCTCAACAATTCTGTGTTAAAACCTATATGGACCTATGGCTCCCAGTTTTGAAGAAATGCCAGCAATATTAATATTATCCAGAAAGCTCAGTCAAAGATGTTAAGAATCATCACCGTGTCACCGTGGTACATTTGAAACAACAACATACAAAGTGACTTGAATATTCAACTATGTAGAGATGTAATAGCAAAACATAAAGAAAAGTACTAAGGCAAGCTCTCTGCGCTCCCCAACCATCTCGCGAGAGACTTAACAAGGTTACGCAGTCGATCTCGTCTTCGTCGTAATGACCTACCAAACCAGCGATAGACTCTAGGGTCGTGCAATCGCATTACAGTCTGAATGAACTGTAAGTAATTGTTTAGTTATAAGATTTGTAAACTTATTGTTAATCTCATAATAAAGAAAAGATTCTATAAATTCCAAATCCCCTGTGTTCTAAATAGCATAATTTTAAAAAAGACACCTCAGCATCTATCTCGGCATAGAAGGAATGTTAAATGAATGTTGGCGTAGTTATTATATTATTAAGTCAAACTACCTTGAAAACAAAAAAAAATTAGCAGCACCCACTGTTAAGTTCCTGTGGGCCGTGAAATTGAGCACTATGGCCCCTTGAATATAAATGCTTTTGTTTGTTTACACACTTATCGAGATATACATACTTATAAAATAAAGCTAAAACCAATTTAGCTCGATTTGAAAAAATGGGTGAGAGAGAATGCGAAACGGACGGACGGAAAGGCAGACATAGAGATTTTGGTAAGCTTAGAATAACTTGATTAATATAGGTACGTAACAATACAATATGACAGAGGGTCGAATAAATATATGCATTATATTTTGGTCAACTTTTTAAGTTTATTTATTTAGAGTCTAGAGTTTTATTATATTTAGAGTCTGAATTTTCAGTTGGCAAATAGTTTATTATAAGCTAATTCGCAAGACAAAAATGAAAAAGAATAATAAATTATATCAAAAACATGACTTACATTAAATAAGTGATAAATTCAATAACTTACTTGAATATGCTGAGGCGATCAATAGCAAACACAAAGATATTCGCATGTGTAATTTTTCCGATTCCATTATTTTAACACTTATTAAGTTTCCAAGTTATTCATTGACGCGTAATCTTTTATTTACATTAAACATTTTTACTTTTTTCAATACATTATTAAATAACTAATTATATGAAACTGTATTTCAATTATTTTTTAGCTGCAATGGTCAGATCTATTCAAACAAAACCAAATAGAATATGATTACGCCTCAAATGCAACTTAATCTTTAAAGAGTTAATAAGATAGCTTATAAAATTGCGAGACACTGCAACAGTTATGTATAATGACAGCTCATATAGAGTTTTATCTATTATTTTTTGTGGTTTTAATTGACTAATTTTTTTAGTTTCAATTTCGCCTTTCTTGTTTGCAAAGAAAAATATATCGTATTGAAAGAACCCACAAAGCACCTATTTACTTTTGGTCAACAGAAGGATTTGAATTGATGCATATCATATGGCTGATGTTGAACCAATTGGTCGATAAATAAGATCGGGTCTCATTGAAATTTATGGTTTTTACTTCTAACTGACACACATATGAAGAAAACGAAGGTTTTGATTGATAGTACTATTAGCTCTTCTATTGTAGTAAGGTTCGGGACCCCAAGATAACTGATATTTTTGGCTCGTTTAGTCGTTGAAGTTATCAGATGATAGAATCGGCTGTCACGGACTAATTTTTGGTCAACAAATATAATAAGTACAATATTTATTGAACATTTTTTAGGCTAATAATGTTAATATTTATAATTTTTTTAAAGCCCCTACACATAGACATGTTTGCATCATCATAATGAATATGAGAATTTTTTCTGATAAGAATGTTTATATATACATAAATAGTCATGATGAACGTTGTTCACTTTAGTTGTCATGTAATACATGTATTTACAGTATTTTATATACTTTGATACAACATTATTTAGAGCGTAATCAACTATTGAAAATGTCATAAAATTGTACGCGAGAGCAGGGAAATACACATCTGGTTATGTTTGCTTTCAGCATAATTAAATCTACACATACTGCATACATACATAAATGTATACAATTTGACGAAAGTATGTACCAAAAGCGCATTTATCTTTTTAGGTATGTATTAATTAAATACCGTCCGGGGGTTAGAGTGTTCAACTAATTTTTTTTAAGAAATTCCTTTAATTCGTTCATGCATTTGTATATACACATGTAATTAACAAATCAATTCCATTGTTATTTCATGTACATATTGATTGTTTAATATATGTACATGTGTACATTCTTTAGCATGGAACAAAAAGCACAAACTTAGCTTTAATTTATTTTTAACTCGCGAAGTGAGCTGTTTTATTTAACTGTCTTTTTTTCGCAACGCCATACGGAGACTAATAGTTGACAACAAGTATACTCTACGTAACTCACGCAAACGCATTTCGGTCCGCAAATTAAACACTGTCGAATGCGAATAGTATGTGTGTATTCATTTCTTTACCAACACAATCATGAGTCAGACATACTTATGCGTTTAAAGAGAAACCAGCCGAACCTTGCAAAATGTCTTTTCTTTATATATGTATATAATATATTTTTAATTTTTTATATATTAATACAATGGGTATTATCTTGCACAATGTCTATATACATAAATATTTGTAGGTGTATATTTTAGGTTGACAGTATTTATTACGGATGTATGAATTGTTTATTTTTTGTTGAGCAGAATTTAAGTCATAACTTCACTTCACTTTTACTTCGCAGTATTCATGCTCCGAGAACTACCTTTGGGTAGATACCAAGTTCTACTGGGATCCCAAACAAATGCATTCATATGTATGTACGGTACATAAGGGATGATTCCGTTAAAAGAACATTTAACAACGGGAGAGATGCAAAAGAAGGTTTTCATATTTTTCCCATTATTTTGGGTAGGTGGTATTTATCCAGTCCCTGGCACTTGAACTTTCATATGTTCATACACAATTATATATGTATATATTATTATTTTCACCGATTTAACTCTTGTACTGATTTAGATGTTTAATGTGAATTCGGCTCGTGTGCTGTCATTTTCAAGAAATTAAGGATAGGTTAATTTAAAATATTTTTAAGTAAACAACGCATTAAAAAATTGGAAAATATAGATTTCTTTTTGTGATAGTTATAATATCTCAAGTTACATTTGTCGGATTGGGCGGGGTCGTCAACAATATTATTATTTAATTTTTTTCTCAAGTTTCTCAAATTCTTAGCTTTTTTATTGTCAGTATTGTTGCTCAGACTGTTTAGTACAAAATTAAAAATATATTTTCGTATAAACCCATCGTTATTAACAAATCCGCGAAGCTTTTTGGCCAGCATTAGTTTTAATATTATTAATCAACATCATCTCGAAAAATATTGTTATTTCATCAACACATTATTCATTTTATTAAATATAATAAGATTAAATTTAGCCTGACCTAGATCTGCTAGGCTATTAAATAATGTATGTGTATTTTCCCTCCCTCGACGTCTTTTATCAATCGACATATTTATTTCGTTACCTTTTATTTAAACGATAAAATCAACTGATCAGTTTTAATATTTTTATTAGAAATAGAAGTTTTTCAAAAATTACAGTGGTTTTTGCCGCTCAAGCTGACGAACCCTTTGCTTTTTGTTTTATGGTATTTGCTTGTTTGTTTGACTATATAAAGTACATATAAATGTATTACCGCAATACTTTTTGTCAAAATATCGCTTAGCAATCAGACGCACATTTAGCTCGGTGCGAGATGGACTAAATGCCTTAGATTGACATGTCTCAGATTCTCTTTTAAAGCGCAATTTTAAACTTCCGAGTCTTATTTTATTAGCTAGTATGAGAATCTTTATCTTCCTAAAACTTTTTTTCATCTATATAGCTTAACGCTTAACGATTTAAAGAGTGATCAAAGTGTGTGATTAATCTCAAACTCCCCTTTAAATGAAAAGTTTCTGCCAACTTTCCATTTAAATGTTTTTTGAAGTGTTTATATAATTCTTATTACTGTTACTGTTTCTTTTACTAGTTCAGCCCATTATATACACAAAACAGTTTATAATTATTACTTTGAACGACATCATTGACAAATTCACATTATTGAAATGAGCAAATCTGCGTCAATTATTACACCTAGACTGCCTTGTCTATTAAATTTAAAACCAACCACCGTTTTTGCCACATACATTCAATTTTAGTTTACCACATATTAACAGCCTGTAAATATCCTCTTACTTTAACCAGATCCACATCTTCAGAGTAATTTGTTTCATATCCTCTTCCTCTACTATGACGTTGCTTGAGCTAACGTCACTCGCTTGTAACGCTAAGCGACCTATCAGTATAAACTTCCTTCTAAGAAAAGAAAAGAAAAGTTGCTGTGTCCGGCAATAATGCGACCTACTGGAACTATTATTTCCTTTTATCGATATGTCTGACTGTATTTTAAGCTGTCTTTATTTTACAGTGCTGGTTTACCTCTAAGTCCCTTCAATGTTAAAGATAACAGCACATTATTTTAAAGAACGAAAATACGTAACATCCACAGGAATTTTACCTTTGGTAAGATTAAGAATTAAACTTGGGTTTTAACTTTAAATTAGGATTCTAAGGGTAAGGCCATACATAGGAAACAGACTTCTATCTTGTGGCTAGTAGCTATATTTAAAACCAACATATGTGATATTTAATGCTCACGAATATACCGTTGTGCAAATATTTGCGATGATCGGAAGTATTATGTTTTTTTTCATGAACATAATGTAATAGACTGGCAAGTAGCAGGCTCATTGAGGGTACTATGCACTCAATATATATCTTCGGCAAATCACTGATCACTCTCATCTAAGATCAGTGGTTTGCCCTCTATTTCTATATCTTTCACTTTATATCTAACCTATATTAACATTTTCACTTTCTTATGTTAACTTTACATGTCAGAACTGAAAATATCAGCTATGCTAGCCTTGTAGGAAGCCAAGCCAAAAACAATACCGCTAATATTAATCCAAAGCAAGTTCGGATCGAGCCTAAACAGCCAATCATTGCCCAAATCCAAGCCATGATGCAATTCATGCAAGCCCAATTTGCCCAGATGACGCAAATGATGGGCACTATTTGGCATCCTTATGCAAATAGGCCTTAAGATAGTCTTATGGAGTGCTAACGGCCTATGTAAGAGTAGGCCCTTGGTTGAAATGTATCTCAAAAGAAACCACATAGACATAATGCCAATATTTTAAAATAAAAGGGCGTCGCCCTTTTGTCCAGCGTCCAAGCAATGCAGCATACCACCCACTCACCTGGACACCCCACTTACTGGCCAACAGGCCCCAGCAAGCTGCCTGATGTCATCGACTTTGCGATCTCACGCGGAATTGATCCCAACGTTATTCAAACAGAAATCGATTTTGACCTGCTATCTGACCGCTGCGCAGTGATAGTTTGAGTCAATCTACCAGTAAATACCAATAGACATTGTACGAGGTTGCTAAGAAGAAATTTCAATAGTGAGGTATTCAAGGCCACGTTGGACTCGATACTAG
>SCDZ01000648.1:0-36420 GCA_004143845.1 Drosophila lacertosa | reverse complement strand
CATATATATATATATATATATATATATATATATATATATATATATATATATATATATATATATATATATATATGTATATATATATATATGTATATATAAATATATAGCTTCAAATTAAAGCTTTATTAACCATGCTCGCGTTTTGTTTTCGTATCAACAAAATCAAACGTTTCACAATAACCGTACACAAGATTTATAATGAATTCATAATTTTCCGTATTGAGTATTGTTATTATAACTAGTTAAATATTATTAGAAAAAAAACACAATACGCTAATTTCCACGACCTGTCGTCAACTGTTGCGTGACTGTCTAGCGCGCAATTTGAACTAGTTAATATGGTAATAATTATGTTTTTAAACGTATTTGTATATGCTTATAAGAATTTAGTACAAATTAGAGATACCCTTACGAGCTAGTTGTAAATGTGTGTGAACTTTGTTATTTACTTCATTTTTGTATCCGTTTGCTTTGTGGTTGTTGTTGCTGCTTGTGTTTCCCTATGGCGGCATAAGTTATGTGTGTGTGTGTGTGTGTGTGTGTGTGTGTGTGTGTGTGTGTGTGAAAAGATCCCGAGTAGGGCCTTTGCTGTATTCAGCTCGTCTACATGAAAGAGTAAGCCGGAAAACTGAACAGAAGGAGAATGTGGAAGGGACATAGTCTGTGCCCAACCAGAGAAGGGTCCGAGATGTAGCTGTAAATGAGCACAACTCAAATTGAGTTGGCGCCCGAATGCTTTGATCGGTATTGAAAAGATTGCTGGATATGTGTGTGTTTTCTGAACAATTTTATGCTTTGAAAAAGAGAATTGAATTAAACAAATGAAACTGGTCGCAGAAAAGATGCGACGCTTTCAGACGTAGACGGCTTGCAACCATTTTAATGTGGATTTTAGCTAATAGCTTTTACTGCTTTCGGTTTCTATACTTGGCCTAATTCGATAAGATTTGCCCGAACTTTGGCTAAAAGACGTGCAAGCTTGACTCTTAAACTTTAAATTGCATTCAAATGCCACAAGTTACTTCTAAGTGGAGTGTTGATAATGCATTACACAATAACATACAAACACAGGGGGTATGGATGTATGCACTAGCATTCTCTATGCTGGGTGTCTATAGCCTATGTAAATTGTGTATACTTGTCTTATGGGTCTTATGGGTGCTCCCTTTTCTTTTTGCCTGTGTACAAATAGTTTAATGCATTTTTGTATGTTTGTGTTTTTTTTTGTTTTTTTGGTTTGTTTCTTTTTTGTTGTTGCTGCTTTTAAAATCTTTGTTTTTACTTCAGTTCTTTTTGAATTTCGTTTTGTGTAGATTTGTTCTTGCTCTTGCTGTTCTGCTTGGTTTTGCTGTTGTTGTTTTCTTCTACTTGTTGTTCTTATTACATTGCCATTCATTGTATAAATATGTTCGTTAATGCATTATTTAATAATTCTTGTCGTTTTATTTTTAATATTCATTATTAATTTTGTAATCAAAATTCCTCTAGTTGAAGGCAATCGGCGAATATATTTGAAATTATTTATGCAATTATTTTACATACATTTTTGGTTTTTCTTTTCTTTCCTTTTCCATTTCCATTTTCATTTCCATTTCAATATCCATTTATTTAGTTTAGTATTTGTATTATTTATTATTTATTATATATTAGTTACGTTTGTAAAATTATATTCACTAAACTTAACAGCTGTGAAAAACAAGTTAAAATACATAACTGTTTTTACTGGTTTTGTTTTCGGTTTTTCTCAATTAGCTATAATATGATCTTTGTCTGCGTCAAAAGTCATCTGAATGTGGAAAACTTAGGTGTAATTTTGCTGAACATTATGTATTTTATTACGATTTAAGTCGTTATAAAACACATGCCATATAAGTATATCCATATGGCGTATATATTAATATATAGGTATAGGTATATGTATATGTATATGTATATGTATAATAAGTTATGTACAATTGTATGTGTCTTAGGTGTTAATTAAAAGTCATGCTTACGCTTAAAGTACAATACACTTCTAATTATTGTTAGTAAAAAAAATTGTTTCCAATATGCTTTTGGGCACTATATTATGTACATTGTTTAGTTTTAAATTGTTTTATAATTGGAAAATCACTTTAAGGCAGTTTTCTTATACTTCAAAATTGTTGTGCTCACGAAAAAGGAACTACATGTATAAATATTTTAATAATTTACCGAAAAAAGTTCATTAAATCACAAAATAAAGATCTTAAACAATTGTAACTTGTGGTGAGTGTGAATAGAAATAACTAAGCCCAATCCAAATTGGTTTATTTTTGTTAATGATTCATTTTCAATTTAGTCTCTCTAGCCTCAGTTCAATCTTGAGCTTGGATCTGTGTTAGGAACTACTTTGCGCCTGCATCTGCTGCCTGCCTTCAAACCAAAAATTGCGGTGAAGTCTAGTTAAAGCCTTAGTGCGGAGCTAGCCAAAAACATGGAAGACCAAAGAAAGCCCGACTGACGGCTCCTTTTTTGTGCCCGATTAACTTAAGGTTAAGATACAGATGCGAATACTCAAAAAGTTATAGATTGATAAAGTTGCTAATGCAGATGAGGATACGGATAAAGATACAGATTGAGATACAGACAGATATGGGAACAGAGACACATATATACATATGTGTTGGTATGTTGGTGTGTTTGTTGTGTGGCCTAGGTGCGAGTTAACTGTAACGCATAGTACACACAAAAATTGCCTTTTTGTTTTCCTTTTCATTTTCATTATCATTTTCACATCCATTTTTCTTTACTTTTTTTTGTTATATTTTGGTTTTTGTTGCAAATTCACTAATTATTGTCTGCTATTTATTCACACATAGTACATATACACATACATACACACTGACGCACACACACACATACATACATAAGAGCTTAAATATACATACATATATAAGCCATTCGGCCGAACGTTGTGACATTCCCGAATATCCCGAAACGATATTGAAAATAAAGTCAAACCCGAATGAAATCTAAACCGATTGAGATATATCTGACATGCCCATAGCTAAGGACTAAACTAATACAAATACGTACGCCTAGTGTTGTTGTTGTTGTTCTTCATTATTTATTGTGCCATTTAAAATATTCAGCAATTCTCATTGTTTTCAATTGCTATGCATGCATAGCATATGCATAAGTATCTGTATTGTAGTATATTCTAATACTTTATTTTGTATATTTGATGCTTGCAATTTGTATGCGTTATGTGTTTTTATGTTTTGCAATTTGTCTGAGAATGTTAATTGGCAGTTTTAGATTTGCAAATTTACTCATGTATTATTTCCTATTATAGCTTTTACGATTTTGACTCATTTTAAAAACCCTTGTTCTAAGAAAAACGTTTGCTCTATTTGCACTTTTATTATTACGAAATGTGTTTTTACTTAATGCATTATTTATTGGTTGTATCATTATTTGTATTTGAACCAAAAAATACAATTGTATTTGCTAATAAATTTAAAAATTTCTTTAAACTATAAGTTGAGAAAATTTCACCAATATAATTCGATTAATTCGTTTTTTGTCTCCTGGCCAACAGCCTTCAAACGAGACAATTGACCCAGTGCTGTATGGCTAATAGCGATCGGTTTAGCTTAGAGTGCTGAGTGTGTTTGGAGTGGAAAAGAATATAGAAAGATATAGAAAATTTGTGGGTGGGGCAGTGTTCGGCAGTGTTCGTAATGGTTCGGCAGTGTTCGTAAGGGTACGTAACGGTTCGTAAGGGTTTGGAACTTGTCAGCGGAAACAAATCAATTGCAATATCAGCATCGTGGCTCCTTGGGGGTAATAAAACTAATTAAGCAATATAAATTCGTTTTTATTGCCGAACAAACAATGAAAACAAATAAGTACAGAAAGATACAAAACTAAAATCTAAACTAAGCAACGACATAAGTGACAAAGGACACGTGAATAAAGTAGTATCTACATATGTATGTAAGTAGCCCTTAAGATAATCAAATCAAATTTAAGCAAATACAAACGAAAAACAAATCAAAACATTCGTGTTTAAGTTTAAGTTAAAGTATGTTTTTGTAGGTTGAGATTGAGATTCCAAGTGCACCCAGTGCTTTCCACCTTGGGATTGGACTAAAAAAGGGCTAAGTAACATTGGTTATTGGTTCTGTTGCCTTACAGAAAGAACACGCCAAATGCGAGTACGGAAAAGAAAGAGAGGAATAGTTTGGATTATGTACGGCTTGAAAGTGGACTGTAGTTTGTGGATTGTTCGTTTTGGACTATATGTAAGGTGTTAGAATCAGATCAAGAAGTAAACAGTGTTGTGAAGTGTTTTAAAGAGGCTAGTGCGAAAAGTTACTCGTTGAGAGATTGGCGAGTGTCCAATGGCTTTTCTTCATACTTATTGCTTACTGCTTCTAGGTTTTCCGTCTATTTAAGTATGAAATGTTCTCATGCTTATATGTATAGGTGTAAGTAAGTAGGTATTACACTATACTTGTAGCTAATACAATTCGTATTTGTTTGTTTTGTTTTGTTTTTGTAGTTAATATTGCAGCAAACACTTTGAAAAATAAAGTTTTGCCTTGGAAAAAGAATTCGATACACGATATATAACATATATGCGATATTCATTATTATTATTCGGTATTCGACTTTTCTTATTTGCTGAGTTAAGATATTTTACAATTGCTTTTAGTTCAAGTTGAGTTACACTTTCATATGCTTAATGAACCCTGCATCTCTAACTAAGTATTATGAGCTTTGTGTGTTTCTTACAGAGCTACTATTTTATCTTATTTTTTGGTGTACATGTATGTAGATCATACATATACATATGTATATATATGCATGTACGTATCGCATTAACACTAACAACTAATGGCAATTTCCTTGTTTTACGCATACTTTAGCTTTCCTTTACGTATATATATATATATATATATATATATATATTTATATGTCGAAGGCATTCGCTTCTCATAAAATTACATTTCATATTATTTGTTATTATTACTTCCTTATTTTTGTATATATGATTTTTACATGGTTTATTTAATGCTTATCTTTTGTTTTTGTGTTCCATCGAGATTTCCCTTTACTTATTTTCATTTTCTTACTTTACTTGGCTAAAGAAAAAAACTTCGAACATACTAATTTTTGTATATTTTTATTTTTTAGTTTCTTTTTCGACCAAGTTTTTATTTGCGTCTCTGTACTGTCATTATATTCTTTTAACTAGATCTTAGACTTACACATATTTGGCTATAAGCAGTTTAAAAAAAATACGCTAAAATTACTTGTTATCGTTATTGTTATAGTTATTGTTTTTCTATTAAGTTGTATAGCGACCTAGAAATTAGTTTTCTTTTTGTTTTCCAATTATTTATTTATTATCTTCAAACCTTGTTGGCTAAATTCTAATGCGTCTTTGAATATGCTGTTGTGAGAAAATCAAAATCAAAATCAATACCAACATTAAATGTAACAAAAATAATTATGGGCTAAGGTATTTTTTCTATCTCTTTCCTTTTGCACTTATTTGTATTTTTATATTTTGTTGCTGTTGCTGTTGTTGTTGTTGTTGTTGTTGTTGGTGTTTCCGTTGTGTGTGTAGGCCAAGCGACTGCAGACAAGTATTGTGGGGGATACCAAATCCATCACATTCTTCGAATGAATGCAATTCCAGATTGTGGAATTGCCAGGCTCTGTTCGCTTGGATTAGTATTCGTGTTTCGTGGTATTGGCATTGTAGCTTAGCTGGAGCTGGCTTTCCTATTACAGGGTATCCGAATAGTTGCTCTAATTGCCTACCTAAGTGTGTGTAACTCTAGAACTGTTTAGCTGGCAGTGACATTTGCTCATTGGCTTCTTCCTGAGTCGTTGTGGGACAGCAACTGAGTGACACAAGGTGATAGAGAGAGAGATAGCGAGAGAGAGAGAAAGAGAGAGGGAGCAGGAATATTTGAATATAGAGACAGACGTGTAAGACAAGCTCAATAGAGCGGACTAGAAAATGAAGATAATGACGAAAATGAAGAAGAAGAAGAAGAAGAAGAAGAAAGGTGAAGACAGTCCAGTAATGCTTTGTTCCAACTCGAATAGAAAACTTTTGTGGCGTTTGCGACTTGTTTGGTCCTTTTTCAGTTGAAATTCGTATATTTTTTTGTGTGTGTGTGTTTTTTTTTTGTTTATTTGGAAATATCAACTAAATGCTGATGAGCTAAACGGAAACGATTTACATTTAAGCTGGCTCAAGCTATGTCTTAAAACAGATCGTGTAATGCAACCTTACAAATAAAGTGCGCTTCAAAAAGTTTTCTGGACGGATATTACAATTTGTAGCACATCATGTGGTCAATTCGATATTCCATGTGAATGAGAAGAGCTAAGTACCCAAGTATATACGACGAGTATGCGCTTGTTAGTGTGTCACGTACAGTTTGGCTGAGAGATTGTTAATGTGTATGCATGTATGCGTGTGTATGAGTGTGTGTCTGTGTGTGTCTGTGTGTGTGTATACTTAGAGATATTGAGTTGTTGAGAGATTCGTCAGTGGTTCTCCTACAATTGGCAGCTCTGTTTCCATAACTCCAACAGCTGCAATGCCAATGTGAATTCAGAAAAAACAAAAAAGCACATTTTAGGTGTGTGTCAGTGTGTGTGTGTGTGTGTGTGTGTGTCGATGTTGTTTATGTGTGATTTTAATGCTATACAATCAATTTATGACAATTATTTAAGCTTGTTCTTTTTTGATCTATAGTGAAGAATAATATGCGTAACATGTATATGCAATTATCGCAATTATTGGGATTAATATGAACTCTGTATTTTCCTGATTATTTTTTAATATGCTTACTTCCCTTCTTTTTTTTCTTATTTTTTGCATGTTTTTTAATTGATTTATGCTATGAACGCCGATGAGCTCACTTAAATATTCCTCAGTTTCCGTATAATAACAATGATTGATAATTATATGGAAATTAACTTTCTTTTTTTATTACGCTTCCGTTTTCATTTACGATTAAGTTTTCAATCTATGCTTGTATGTATGTACGAGTGTGTTTAATTCAAAATATGCTCTGTCCAATGTTTCTGTTGTATGTGAGTGTGTGTGTGTATGTGTGTACGTGTGTGCTGATATCTGAAATATTAATATTATGCCTATGCTTGTTTGATTATATAATGATGGGCGCTAGAGTTTGATCTAATTTAACAATGTATGCATGTTTGAGTGTATGTAAGTAAATGTAATTATCCTCGGCTTAAAAAGATGTTGTTTTTTTTCATTCTATTCTTGACTTTTCTTTTAACTTCAATTCATTTTCATTTCAATTCTTTTATTTTGTTTGTATTCGTTTTGTGTGATATTAATGCGTATTTCATTTAGTTTGTATTTCATTTTCATTTACTGAACTGTCGCTGATATTTATTGATATTTTTTTGTTCTTTACATTTAGTTTGGTATCAATTTTTGTTCTTGTATACAAAATTGGTTTTTATTTATATTTTTGTGGTTGTTGTTTTTTGCTTTCATTTTTATATGCTTCCTGTTTTTAGCGGGTAATACAAATACTTAGACATAGAAAAAAAATGTTTATCTTTATATATGTACTAATCTATGCATATATGAATATATATATATATATATATATACATATATATATATATATATGTATATACATACAATATATAGATATATGCATGTGTAAGTATATAAGTATGTTTAATATTTAGAAATATTTATATGCTGTACTTAGTTAACCTACATTCGAATACATGAACACTTCAAGATATCATTTTCTTTTTGTTTTTAATAAGTGATTTAATTGAATAGAATTTAATTTAATTAAACTTCTGTTTTGACAGTTGTTTACATTTTTATTTTCATTCTTATTTTCGTTTTCTTATTCATTTTGTTTTTGTTTAACCTTCCCTTAACTCTTTTTATATTTTATATTCACTCATTTTTTTCAAGATAAGAGACAAACATCGATTTTTAGCTTTCGTTCTCTTTCTCTGTTTGAAACAGTTGCAGCTTCTGCTGTTGTTGCTGCTGCTGGTGTTGCTTTCGAGTGGTTGTTGTTGTTGTTGTTCTTGTTGTTATACTTGGTTGTTCGTTTGTTGTTTTTTTTTTTTTTGTTAATACAGAAATGCAATTATACGCGGGCGTCGTCTCGACTTCGTTGGTGTTTGTTGTGTTGCTGCATGACAAGCAAAGTGCGGGGCAAGTTGAGTGTGCGATTTTATGGTTTTAGCTACGGGGCGTATGAGTAATAATGTGATGCGTGTGTTTTGTGTGTGATCCATGGGTGTGTATTTGATTCGATGTGTGTCTGTGTGTTTGTATATATGAGAGAGAGAGAGAGCGTTGTTGTTGTTCTTATTCCTTTCCTTCCGATACGTTTCGTTTCGTTTCGTGTCGATTCGTTTCGTTCTGCCTGTGTTTGTCTTGTTCCATTCCATTGTTTTTGCACACACTTTGTTCTTGTCTCTGGACAACTTCTATTTTCATAACTTCTTGACTTGAATCCATGGGGCAGGCAAACCGATGCAGGCGCCACGTGCATCCGCTTAGCGCTGTCCTTGGGCGCAGCCTGCGGGGGCTGCGGCCCAACTCCTTATCCTACTGCGGCTCGTGATTGTTTTTATTCATCATTCCTTCTTTCTGTACGGCTTTAACTATTCGTTGTTGTTAATGTTGTTGTTGGTTGATTCGATTCGATTTCCTGCATTTGACTTTTACATCTGGTTCGGCTTAGTCCGCTTACATTCGTTGTGTGGTTCTATTGATATCATAATATTTAACTTTGTCTAAATTCATGTCGTTATCGTTATCGTTATCGTGATCTTGATCCTTATCGTTATCTGTGCTTTACTCTCTTTTGCTGTTTGAAAATGACTTCGATGTGCTAGCATTGACGATAGTTTTTTTGGTTGTATTTGTAAGATACGTTTTTTTTTCAGTTTTATTATGGAACTTATGAAGCGGTTGCTGCTGCTGTTGTTGTTGTTGCTGTTGTTGTACTAATTAGTTGAATGTTGATGTTTTTGTAGTTGTTGTTGTTGTTGTTGTTTTCATATGGAGACGACATATTGCATTTTGTATTGTTTCTAATACTCCCAATATCATGCATCCTGTATTTCACCTTTCAATCCAGGCACCCTATGGTGTTGGTTATGTCCTAAACGATTCGCTAAGTCCTGTACAACGTCACGAAATATAACTGTATCTATATTTTCACCTAGTAAATACAACAAAAACCAATCGCCCATTTTGGAACGACGAACGATTATTTCAATAGCGTCTCGACGCACTAACCTAAAATGCGTACCGGAAAAGACGAAAACGAAAAAACAGTTTTAGAAACGGGTCACAATGATTCAAATGGGAACTCACCTAAATCGCATTCGAAATAAATAGACCCTCATTCGAGGCGAAAATATAATAACCACCCTGTATATTAGCGTTAATAATGTGAGTAACGTTAATAATATAAACCAAAACCAAAGGAAAATGTAAATTTTCTCGTTAACAACGTTTAATGGTAAAATGCAAATGGCGTCGTGTTTCTCCACCTAAAATGGAGAGCAATCAAATCATTTATATATTGGTATATTTTATAATTATAAGTAACTTCAATCGGCACTTACCTCCCCACTTGAACCATATTTAAAAAATGTACATTTGGTCATTCTGGGAAATATATAAATCATCGGATCCATGCGATCTTCCTGATCGGTCTCCATATAATCTATCACATCCAAGCCAAATGTCATAAATTCGCCATCGAAAAATCGATTCATAAGAAACATTTGACCTATGCAACAAAAACAACAATAACATATACAATTAAAGTATTACAGGCGATAAGTGAAGTGGAATTGCGATTGGGTTTGGAATTGGGGTGTATTGTATTGTATACGATATACATACATACATATTAATGTACAGTGTTTATCCGAAATCAAATTGGCGGGCATAATTTATGGGTTTATTGCCGCCACCAGCGGAGATTCTGAGATTGTGTGTGTGTGCTTGTGTGTGTGTGTGTGTGTGTGTGTGTGTGTAAAAGTATGATCTCAAAACAGTGTGTTATTGTTAACAATTTTGTAAATGATGCGGCTCAATTGTGAATGATAAGTTAGCGAGTCGATTAACGCTTTGGCTTTTCTTGTGCTCAGTTAATTACGAAATCACGATAAATTGATGTATCCGGTTGCACGTTCAATCGGTTTCCAGGAAGGACTTGCCTAATGAGATAATCTATTAATCGCTGTTAAACGGAATTTCGATTCACTTTAATTCGCTATTCCGTTCGTCAGAAATTGCACTTTGCTGAAAATGTGTTTATCTTAGTTCGGTTGTATTTTTTTAAAGAGCTATTTAAATCATACAATTTTTTCAATTTAATATTTAAATTAATCCAGTTCAAAATCGTTCAATACTGAATGCTCTTTTAAAAGCGAACTTTAATTTCCTATTAATGCGATTGAAAATGCATAAGAACTAAAAAACTGAAATCTAAAAAAAAGGGCTAAATCAGCCCTTTCTTTGAGTTGGCAACGCATTTTTTGTAGGGCCGTCAAACGTCAACATTCAATTAGGCTGAACTCAGCTAATTTGTTAATGATGTATACAATGAGTGTGTGTGTGTGCGTGTGTGTAGAATTGTTTATTTCATTATTCCTTATGTATTCGGACAGATAATTATTTTGCTAGATTTCCGATTTTAGCGCACGTGGCGCACGTTGTCCGCAAAAACGCAGCGCAGGAATCCGCAGCAATCTGGGGGCAATTTGTTTATTTTGATGCGGTCCGTGGCTACGGTCAGTCGATAAAAATTCGTCATTGATTTTCCGCGAAAAACGAGTGAGTGCGAATAGAGTGAATGTGTAACAATTGTGTGGCCGGCAATGATTAAAGCACGGCTAGCCCAAAAATTGTTATTGTTTATGAATTGAATTGAAAATGAATGCAAATTGGAGCAGCTTACGTGCTGCAGTTATGCAGCTGCACCTTGGAGGCTGATTAAATGATTGATTGATTGATTGATTGATTGATTGATTGATTGATTAATTAATGTGTTACCGTTACTCACCTATCACATTTATTAGGGCGAGCAGTTCACACACATAGTATCTGTAGGCCCACCAATTGTGATATCTGAAAGTTGTCAAGTTTAAGTGGGAAATTTAGCTAATGGCTAAATGTCAGGCTGGGCAGGCTGGGATGTGCGTTTACCTTAAATTTTCCCATAAATAATCTAAAAGTAATTTCTTTTTTTGTTTTTTCTCGGCTTCGGAACAAATGCCTATATCTAAGTCCATGATGAGCGCATGAATCTTGCCACCCTCCCAAGATTTCCACAGCCATCTTGGTGTGTAAAATAAGATTGCCTGCGAAAACACAAAACAAAAAGAGAGAGCAAAATAATGAACACAATAACATATATACAGACATACAGATAAAGATATAAACAGATATGTATATACGGAGAGTATGCTCAGAGGTATGAGTTCTGTAAAGGTGAGCTCTTGCCACAGTGTGGGCGTCTGTCGCATTGGAATTGTCGTAAAAGCGCTTTCCGCTGACAAGTGACAATCGCCAGCTGTTTGTTTAGGCAGACGCCATAGCGAATACCAGCGCCGTAATTCCAGTTAACAATGCCAAAGGTATTATATGCTTATACTTAAGATTGCCTTTGGATGACCTTCCTAGGCGACGGGCATAGAGCACTCGTGCATTCTTATTATTATTGTTATTTGCTAATTTCGATACTTATATATCTATATCTAAATATGCGTCCCATACTATGTAAGTATTTATAGACATGTCATCAAAACAATTAGCCGTGATCCATTAGCGTGAACGGAGACAAAAAGCACAAAGAACAGACAGACAGACAGACAGACAGTCAGACCAGCAGACAGTTGCCGAACAACAGATTGGGGCACAGACGGAGATCTTGCCCAATTAAATGGATTTGCTGTTGGACTTGTGGTATTTATGTGCGCTCTGATGACAAATTAATAATAACTTGTATCGTAAATTTTAGGCTAAATTGTGCAAATGTTTGCTTTGGCAGCGCCAACTTTGCGGTTGCCTCAGCTTCACGTGGGCAGGTGCTAATCCCTGTCCTGTCAGCAGTCACCAGTAGACAACTTAGCTTAGCTGCTATATATATATATATATATATATATACTAATGCCCGTCGAGGTGAGAGTTCACTTTGTTTAGTGGGCGCCCAATTGACGGTTGCCTGCGCCAATCTACGCTCCATCGTGTCCATCATGCCTTTATCTTTTCCATTTTCATTTTGACATATGCTTAAATAAATACTAGATGACCAGACGACAAACAGAGAGAGAGAGAGAGAGGTAGAGGAAGGTGGAGGGCGTTGGCGACGTGCTTGTTAGCTAAATTTTGCATTATTTGGCGTCTGTTGCAGCAATACGAGCAAAGAATTGAAATTGGCGTCGTCGCAAACTTTTATAGCTGGCCAACATCTGCGGCACATTGTATCGCCTTATGACGGCAACAATAACATCAGCATCAGCATCAGCATCAGCAGCAACAACAAAGCAAATGGACAAGTTATGGGCTTACAACGGCTTGCCGGAAGTCAAATGATGCGTTTGATTTGCCTTTTGGTTTTAGCCCGATGTGGCCCTTAGTGTGGCACATTTCTAGTTGTTTTCCGCTAGCCGTCTCTTTCGCGCGCCCTTGCTCATTGCTGCTTGCTGCTTGCTGCTTGCTGCTTGCCGCTTGCTGCTACTCAAGTTGCCAATTGGCCTGGCCCGACGAGACGCAGCAACCAGAAGAACGAGAATCCTTGTGGATGCCGGGGCAAAAGGGCGCTCTTTCGGCTGTGGTTGGTTGTGGGTGCGGCCGCGTTGCGGGACACATGTGCGTGCGTCTGAAAAGCAATTTGGCAAGCGTTCAAATTGCCATAAAAACAACGCATAAATGCAGCTGCAATCAAAGCAAAATGAAGTAAAGACTCAGCGAACAAAATGCAGCAGCACAAATGACGCTCGCCGCGCCTGCACAGTGGAGCAAAGGTCAAAAGCAAAAGGTCTACTCCAAGATTGGGCAATCTGAAAGCGTACATCAACTGCAACAGCTGGCATACATTAAAAGAATCTACAAAAATTGGCTAATGCAATCTTGCTTACACTGCCGATAATTGTGAATGGTCTATAGATGTGCGCCCACACAGTGAACATTGGCATATTTTGATCTTTGGCGGCTTTAAAGGCTGCCAACATAAAGCATTTACAAATTCTCATTTCTCATGCCCATAAAAAAGTCGTCAAAATACGTTTCCTAAGCGATGTGCTAAAATGTGCCACTTGCTCAGCTAATTTCACGCACTTCATAAAACTATTATTATAAATGTCTTGCAATTGTTCGCTTACACGCAAAATGGAAAACAAACCCGAATCTGGGTTAATCTGTGGCTATTTTTTAGCATATTTCAAATGTTGAGATTTACAAAATGCCAACTAAAAGTTTTTCCGAACTCTACAATTTCACAAACTATAAAAAATCTTTTCATCGATTGATTTAATTCAATTCTGCCTTTTCCCAAATAATTGTATTAATAAATTAATTAAAGAGATTTTAAATTTGTTGACAAAGTTATTTTTGTGTTTATTCTTTGCCAACAGAGCTTTGACCAGTGTGCGCAACGCAATTAGATAAAAGAGTTGGCAAAGAACAACAAGAATTCGAGTAAAAGTGTTCTAAGCAGATAGTGTCCGACGAGAAGATACCCTGCCAGCAAAAAAATATGTTATTAACATTAAGCAAAAGTTGGTTTTAAAATTGATATTAATTGATTACCGGTAAACAGGGCAGGATACACAATGTCTGCATAATTATTTATATGGTATATGCGTATGTGTATGTGTATATAAATTGCAACTATTTTTTTAAATTACAAAAGTCTATCTACTAAAGTTTCGATGTTCGATGGGTAAAATGGATATAACTCTGTGGGTTTGAAACTTTAGTGGATAATTTGTGGCTCATCTTTACAGCGCTTGCCTAAGCTACAAGTATACCCTACTTCCAGGCATTTCTAAGGGGCACAGGGTATCAGAATGAAAATTGCGTGCATTTTCAATTAAAAATTCAAAACCAAAATCAGCAAAGACTGCTTTTGGCTTTGTCCGCGTGGGCGCGTCACCTCCTCCTGAAATGGCGTTAATCTTCTCCCCAGTCGCCTGATCCCGGTTTCGTGTTGGCTGTCCGCGCCACACTCCCGGACGGACGGCGTGAACCGAAATAAGACCACATAAGTCAAATATAAACACATGTCCATGCAACTGTGCTGGGGAATCGAGCCGCCGCTGTCGCCGTCGCCGGTGTCTGCGTCTGCGTCTACGTCTGCGTCGGCGTCGGCGTCACGTCGCGCACACGATCCCCAGTCGGAAGCAAAGCAATCCGAACCAAGCCAAGCCAAGCCAAGCGAACGCAACCCCTTCCAACCCAGCCGCATCCATCCGAAGGCAGCGCAGTGCGGCATCATGTCGCATCCTCCCTCTCGCTCTGTCTCACGTGGCCAGCCTTCGATTTGGGCCAGATTTTTGTTTCTGTGCGCTGGCAGTTGGCCAGAATTATTATTTGTTCACTTTTATGTTTGTCTGTGCCTTTTCAATAAATATCCAGCTAAGCAAAGAAAAATGTACATTTTTGACATATCTGAAGGGAGCGCTTGATCGATAGGAGCCCCGATCGGGGAAATCGAAATGGAATTGGAATTGGAAATTGGAAATGAAAAGAAAACAATAATCAAAATGAGATCCCGTTGTTTGCGGGCGTGTGATCATGATCATGAGCATGGTCATAATTATTATTATCATGATCGCTTGCTGCAGGCAATTTTGCTTTTAAATTTTATAGCTGCATTGTCCAAGTTAATGGGCCGGCCATTAGCGATCAACAGATCAATGATCAATGCCGATCGATCCCCACTCCGCGCCCAATTATGATCCCTACGCCAAGGTCCTCAGATCATAGACATTTTCAAAATTGACATGCACGAGTTTTCATTTAGCTTGCGGCTATTGTGGAAACTGTATTTAACTAAGCTGATTCCAGGTGCTCTACTATATAATCTATCTAAATGTACATATTTACGACTTTGCTTGTTTTCGCGTGGCATTTATGATCGTTAACTTTTATTATTTATTATTTATGCACAGCACACACACAGATACACCCAGACATCTATCTATGTACATACATACATACATAGAAATGTATTGGACTGAATATATCGTGTATAGTATGTATGTACATACATGTGTGCTGATGGTGGCGGGGCTATGCTTTAAATACTGCATTTATTCGATTTCAGGTCGCATCCGTCGCACCCGTCGCTTTTATTAATAAATCCACAAATTAAGCAGAATGGAAAATGTGTAAATTATAGAAACGCCGTCTACGCGTCATTAAGCAGGGAGAATACCATAATAAATGTATTTATAGTTATTTGGGTGACTGTGACGGCGACGTCTATAATCGCCGCTGTGACACTAACCGAGAAAAGCAACGTACAACGGGCAATGGGCAACGGGCCCAGCTGCGGCGGAGCGGAGCGGAGTGGATCACCCGACCCCGATCCCGCCCCATACGAGAGGAGGAAAACACCGAGTGGCGACTATGACAAAAGTGTGATAAAAATATACATTTAATATTTGTACATTGTTAGCGGGAAGATATATTATTGTGTAATCGTGCAGCGCAGCTCGTTGCTCTAGAACAACGTCATTAAGTGCAACCAAAAGAACGAGACACATTTGGGGTTCAACTTTTCTAATTTGACTTTATTATGTTCTTATTAGCAATGTCAATTATTGAAAAACAGTCAATCATTGTCAAGAAAGAAACGTTTTTTTCTGTGTAGTGACTTTTTAGCAATAGTACCTGCGACAAAAAGTCAGGCCTATGCAAAGTTTTATGGCATACCAACAGATGGATCAGGAATATATTTGTATGCATACTTTCAAAAATACAAAACAATACATTTAATAATCTGTGCTGCTAATGTACATAAATTGAAAGTTGTTACTTTGTGGCATAAAGACGATCTCTGTAACGGAAACCGCAGCTCAAAAGTTTACGAAATTTAAGCATTTATAAACACTCTATTGATAAATTAAATTTAGTTATTAAAATATAATTTTACAATGAGTTTATGAACCACTTCGGGAACAGAAGCGTGCCAATTGTCCGTTGAAGATTTTATTTGAACGTGCGGCTGGGCATATTATATGGTAAAAGGACTTTGCGTCTGGCGGAAGCATTTGAAGTATGAAATATGCTATGCCCCATGATCAACAAATAAACAAGCATACATGCATATATTTATATATATATATATATATATATACACCCACACACACACACGCACATCTGCAGATAGGTGGGCATGCACAAAGTGTGTGTACGTCATAACGGGGCGAATCTTTCGGCCCAGTCAACTGCTGGTTGGCCTTGAGTGTGCGTAAGTGAAATGTTCGCAACAGCAACAAATCGGGTAATACGGATATGTTTAAACATTTTCATTTCATTGGCGATGTGAAACTCAAGTTGCGTGCGTTTCAAAGGCCAACCAACAGCAGCAGCAACAAAAAGTAGCACAAATATTTGGAAATTTCAATTTTGTATTGAAACTGAAAAACGTACGCACTCAGCCAAACGTATGAGTATACACATACTGACTGTGCACGTGTGTGTGTATGTGTGTGTGTGTGTGTGTGTGTGTGTGTGTGTGTGTGTGTGCATACGTAAGCATATCACAATGAGAAGCACTTTCACCCCGCCTTCGGTCTGGGGCAGCCTTTGTGCTTCACACACACACAGTTGAGCGAAGCTCTTAATTGCCATATCCATCAAATTATTCTGATCGCTGCTCGACAATAAACTCATCTGTGGGTGGAAAGTTTTTATTGGACGACAGACGATGACCAACATAAAGTCCAGGAAACGAATTCCGAAAACGTTGCGAACAATGTACAAAGCAAAGTTTATAACACTCTGAGAATGCTGAAAGCTGATCTGTTCGATATGCAAATATGAGGGCTACCAATAAATGTAATTATGACATGTCATGTTTCATCTGATAGGAATAATCATTAAAGAATTCTTTTTTTGTAATCACACAGAAACACAGCTTTGTAAGAGAATGGATTAAAATCCAAATGATATCAAAGTGTTTGGGTTAGTTTTGTATGGGAAAGTTTTTAATTGAAAAACAAACAAAGGATAGTTGTTGTATTTATTAGCCATTGTTGCTTGCTAGGGTGCTCTTTTGCAACTTACCTGAAAAAATAGGCAAAAGCACACCCACTGATAGTATTTATAGTGCTTCTTATCGGCAGGATCGCCATCGGAATTACCGATACCCGGGTACGGCACCGAAACGCCTTGTTTTTTCAAAAATAAACTCTTTAGCGTATACGTCGACTGTATCCAACAATATGTGTTGAGCACATCCTCTGGAATATCTTTAGTGTGTACACAATCAATTGGATTACCCACATACTGGCGCGTGGTTATAATTAGCGAGAATGACATCAGAACCATCACAGTTATTGAGTAGTGCAGGCGGAATACTATCGAATCGGTTTTAACGTGACTGACCTTTACAAGGTTTTTCAATCCACGAAATATATCTAACATGGTTTGTTAAACAGAGCGCAGCGCGGAGTGTTTTACCAAAGCTCAATTGGTAATTGGTATCTGGCCCAAACTGACGCTCTGTCTCGTTGCTATCTGTGTGTGTGTGTGTGTGCGTGTTTGCGTGTATGTCGATGGGATCGTATAAAAGATCGTTATTCAACCCTGATTTTGACTACTATTCGAGTTGTTCGCTTCTGCAGCGAGATTCCTCAGGACTCTCGGCCTATCGATGGATGCTCGCGGAGCTGTCGCTATCGGGATTGGAGTTCTTTCTCTTGCGCGGCCAGCCCATCATCGGCAGCTGGGCAGCTGAGCAGTTGGCCCGGTACGCAGCTCGAGCATTTGTCGTTGTTGAAATGCCGAACTGGTTGCCCTCGAGCTCCTCCTCGGGCTGGTTCCTTTGGCTCTGGCTCTGGCACTTGCTGGACTGTTGGCGTAGACACTTGTTTGTTATGCGCTTCCTTTGCAAAGAACTTGGCATTTTTGGGTGCATTCAATTTGAGTTTATGCGCTGCTTTCCTTTTGACCTTTTTATTGCTGTTGCTCGTTTCTTTTATTTTTGGTTTGGTTTGTTTGTTTTGCTTTATTTTAAGACTTTAAGATTCGATTTGGCTATTGTTTAGAGGAATCAACTATCAAAACTTCGGCCGGGTATTCACTGGTGGGCGGGAGAGTGGGAAACGACGCGGAACGAAATTCAAATTCAAATCAGATTCGAAATAAATATCAAAGAGTCGAACGCGGCGGCGGCAACATTTGAAAAACGTGCGAAATTGTTTAATATTTTCACAGTATTTAGTTCTCGGCAGTTTGTTTATTGAAAAGCAATTGGAAACATTTCTACTCTCTATGGTTCAATGTAGAAATATTTATTTTAGCGGTAGTTTTAATGCTCGGCAACCATTGAATTTCGTAACAAAACAAAACAAATAAAAAACGTGCCTAGCATATAAATAAAATGTGGCATTAAATGGGCTTCCAGTTCACTGCGTATAGGTTAAGGGTTGGGGATATACATATATGTTGTATGTAAATATATATATGTATATATACAATATATATATTTATATATATATATATATATACATATTGTGAGTATGAACATATCTATGCATAGGTTAATAAATTTATGCTCACGCAGCTGGGCACAAAACTGACTGAGAAATGAACAGTAAAATTCAAAATTGCAATGTTTATAAACAAATTCTCCGAGTTGAGTCGAAGCCATAATAAAATATAGCCAAGCACACTGCGTCTACCAAATTGCGTATACGCACACGTGGCCCAATAAACCAAGCAAAGTCAACGGCGAAGGCTTCACGATAATTAACGCGCCATCAAGTGTACGAAAGCTCGTCGGTGCAGACCAGGGCCAGACCATACATACACCATGGGCACCACTGGGATTCAAGATAAATCGAAAGAAATATTGATAGAGATTGAGGCATACTATATAGGTGCATGGAGCAGCCATGGATGCGCGCAACTAGTTCGAACTCAAGGCCCATGATTTCGTAAGCTGACAGCGACTCGCATAAGTTTTATTCAAGCATTTTTGGTTGCTATTGTTGCTGTTGTTTTTGTTGTTTGTGTTTAGCTTGTAAATTGTAGTTGATCTGCTGGTCGTTGTTGTTTATAAAATGATTCGATTTTAGCTTCGGCCAACGCTGCACTTGACATTTCAACAAATATTTTGGGGCGCGGGCATTTGGAGCTATGCCAAGCATGCTCCCCGGTAATACCCAGTAATTCCAAAATTGTTAAGTCTCCAAATTAGTTTGTTGTTGTCGCTGCGCATGCCTTATTAAGTTAAATGAGTTTCCAATTTTCTGCCCATACCATAAACTCATTCCCACTTCCCCAAATATTTTTGGCTGTTCCACTTTTCAATTTTCAATTTTCACTATATCACTCCCTTATTCAACATAGAAAAAGAGAGCGGGGAGAGAGAAAGAGAGAGGGAGTGGGAGGCGCATCTAAATTTAAACACACGCATCTAAAATTATGATTTTATATTGTGCCGAAGACAAAATATGAACAACAACAATAACAATAACATCAACAGCAGCCCAGCTATCAAATAGAAATCCCAGAGCTGGGCATCTCCCAATGACTAATTGGGTTTTCCTCGCCGCCTGACAAATATGGCCAATGAGTAATGAGGAATCGCAAGAAATGAAAACATCAGCAAAAACAAAAGTTCGAGCGTTTCAATAAATAAAGCGAGAGCTACATAACATTTAATTGAGTTTAATGGAATAGGATTGTAAGACTCACATATACAGTAATAGGAAAAATAAAAGACTGGACAGAGCAACAGAACAAAATAATTAATATGTTTTTGTTAGGGGGCTTTCGATCTAAGCTGCTGTTGTCACCAATTTCTTGCTTGCGGTCAGGCAAAAATTTCAAATGGAAATTATTTATTTCGAAATATACTCGTTGACGAAACTTAGCAGCCACGTATATTGTCGAGCAAAATATGAAAGCTAAAAACGACTAGACAGTTTGAGGTTGATAAGCTTAAGTTCTTATGGGACACCATAAAACCACATAAACACATACGTACAAATATCTAAGAATTAGTCTGACTATAAATATAAATAATATAATGCTCGGACAAGAATTTTACTTTTTACTTTGACATCTACAAACAAAAAGTTGTAAGATCCGTTTAACAAATATTCATATTTTCCGATATTGGCTTTTGAAAGTAAGCTTAAAGTTTTTAGCCGGGTTGCTTTATTTTTTAAAAAGTACGAATTTAATTTATTGGCTAAATGAATTAAGCTTAAATTGTGTGCACGAATAGTAAACTGTCAAGGTACATAATATATATCTACTTGCAATTAATGATATTTATTTTTGAATTCGGCACCAACAATTTTTAACCTACGTTATTATGTATTCGAATATTTATATCACTAAATATGTTGTCAAAAGTACGATCCTTTTTTTATGAGCTTATTTGATTTTAACGACTCATTTTCAAAAATTCAGATATGCTCTTCTCCTAAGACACCTTCTATTTACGATATTCCATCAAAAAGAGCTTATCTAAATAAATGCTCTCATCGTAGTTCATTTACATACAAAAATGGGTTAAACAAAATCGATCCGAATGATATTTAGTCAATTTAGCAACTTTAACTTTAATGGATCGCATTTATATATATACTATTTAGTTTTCATTTTCTCTCATTCAATCACTTGTTCTAGCTCGATTGTTCCACATCGAACGATCCGTAATTAACTTGTATCGAATTGTTTGTATTAGTTTATGAAAACTTCCCTCTATGGGGGGCTATATCTCACACCCCACACCAAAAGTTGAGTTGAGTATTAGAACCCTTCAACGCTTTTACAAACAAGAGGCCCCAACCTAATATATCATTCTAAACTAAGTGTGAGTGATATGAAGCAACAACAACAAGAGGAACAACAGCAATAACAACAACGACGCCGATGTCGATGCCGGCGTTGACGCTGACGTTAATGTTAACGTCGAGATCACGCTGTATAAAATATAAAAATAAAATGAAAAATTAAAAATTGTGTACGTAAAAAGTTTTCGACAATCACCAAGATCTGCCGTTGGCAAATATGTATTGGATGCGACGGGCGTGGCACTTGAGGGCGTTAAAACGTGGGTGATTGAACACCAAGCAATTCCCCTCTACGCGCCCCGAAAACATTCGTAACAAAAAATGAAAATAAAAAAAAAAACAACAAAAATGGGCAAAAATAAAAATAAAAACAAAAGCCATGTGAACATTGTGGACCGGGAACGTGAATGCGAAACTGGTGTGGCGACCACCGCCGCGCACCATAAACACATGGCCGAGTCCATTTGGCCAGTTCGTTTATTTACTTTGTAGAGTTAATTATGATAGAGCCGTGGCCAGAGCGGTGGCAATTGCCAAATCAGTGGGCCAGCCTGCAAGTGAATGCCAATAGGAATACGAATACGAATACGCAAAAGTGTGAGCGGAGCAAACTGTGCGAGACTTTGTGAAAATATTGAAACAGATCGCCAAGAGCAAGATATGTATATGATCAAATTCGTACGATCGCATTTGTTGCTCGCGTCGCGGGTGCGGGCACGAGGCCTGCGAATGGCTGCATCATGTGTGGAAGGATCCTTCACATTTTCCGATCGCACAGCCGAAGAAGACACCAAAAAAAAAAATGATGTGGAAAAATAGCGACGACTTTGCCCGATACCAGAAAACACCGAGCAACACTTGAAACTCGAAGACGTCAGACGCGAACGCACGAAAAAAGTGATAAAAAACAAACTAAAACTAAAACATAAAAAAAAAACACTAAAATGAAGAACACCTAAAAAATAAACAAGCAAATCGCCGTAGCGTCTGACACTGCTCAACTTCTGGCTTTCGGTTTTCGGTTTTCGGTTCTCTGTTCGTGGTTCGCGGTTCGCGGTTCTTGATTCTTGGTTCTCGATTCTCGATTCTCGATTCTCGATGCTCGGCGTGCGGTGTTGTTGGACTTTTCGCTGCTGGCCGTTGGCTGTTGGTTCGAGATCACAGCAGAAAAAACGCGCGCGCGTTCACCTCGCCAACCTAAAAGACACTGCGGATATGGCCGCATCGTTGGCCGGGCCAGGTCTGTTCTGTTCTATTCGTTTTGGTTGTGTTCTGTTTGGGTCTGGTCTGTTGCTGTTGCTGGCCAAACTCTCTCCGACAGATCTCTGTTCGCATTTCCTCGGTGCGCTGCTGCCAGCTGCCAGCTGCCAGCTGCCAGCTTTTCCTCTAGCCATTTTTCTCTTCGCTTCTCACTGGGTCTCGCTCTCGCTCGCTCTCTTGCGCTGTCTCTATCATTTCAATTCGCTGTCTCTGCCGCTCTCTCTTTCTTTTTTCGTCCATTCGGCCATCTCGCTCGCAGGCCACGCACACTTCCGGCTTGTTGATGTCTCTGTTTCAGTTTGTTTTTGTATGTTGCATTTGGCGGGCGACCATTTCTTGTGTGTATTGTGTGTTTGTGTGTGTGTGTGTTGTGTGTGTTCTGTGTTTGTGTGAAAACAACAATGAACTCACGACGACGTTCGACACGCTCGACGCCCATCATTGTTGTTGTGGCTGTTGCAACAATCTGTGGCAATCAGTTCAGCAGCACCACAAGACACTCACACAGACTTAAACAACACTGGCCAGTTCCACCCAAAGCTCCCATAGTTCCACAGATTCAGCCCTAGTTCCAGTTCCATTCAATAAATACACGTTGAGCACCGTGGCTCAAAGTCAATTAAATTAAATAGTATTTTTTAACTAACAAGCTAAATGCATAATTCCATTTGATTTGAATTATGTGATATAAATACAAATAAATAATAAACATTTATTTGATATAAAGACACTTTAACCAGCCACATCTTTTAACATGTGAACACAATATCACTAAGAAATTGTTCATATGATTCTTAAGTGATTTGGCCAAGGAAATATCAGTGTGTTCCACTGCACTCACGAGACGTCCGCAACTATCAACAGCATCGAATAGACAACAACAACAAAGGATACCCAACCATGGCAAAAGTGAAATGAATGCAAATAGAAAAAGAGTCGAATAGACTCGAGTCGTGGCTAACTGGGCGGAGTGAGTGTGGCCGAGAACGTGACGGAGAGTGTCCTTTGCATTGTTGTGCAGATGTTTGTCTAGTTGTCTTCTTGTTGCTTGTGCGATTTCCGCTCATTATTGCTGCAATCAGCCAGACAAAGGCTTCGCCATACATACAGGACATACAGGATATGGGCATGGAATTTATGCATGTTTTGATTTTTGCGCCCAGACACCATGTGGAGCATATCAATAAGGACCTCATAAGTCAGAGAAGGGGTGCGGGGTGGTAGTATAAAAACTGTCTGACATCCATTGGCGATTTGATTAAGTTGTCATTTGTCGCAGCGCGAAATAGCGCCATGATGGACAGCTGCCGCATGAGTGCTATGTGGCATGTGGCACATGAATGGCAAATGGTAAATGGTAAATGGTAAATAGTAATGGTATATGTAGGCTGACTGTGGGCGGCACATTTAAATTCAATTGGTTTGGGTGTACGTGAGTTGGCTGCCGGCTGAGACAAAAGCAAATCTCTGTGCATAATTCGGCCATTAAGACAAAAAATTTCTCTTGGCCAGTCGTAGTCTCATTATCAGTCTCTACGTCTGTCCCTGTCTCTGTCTCAGCCTCAACCTCGGCCTCAGTCGCAGGCTTTTAGTGCAGTTAAAGGCGGCGCGACGTCTTTGCCGGATAAGCCTTGCCTTATTAATGCACGAGGCATTAGCCAAATGCGAGTGTGTAAAATGCACAAAACTTTGCTTTCTGGGCCCAGCGCCAACTTTTGCATTATGCCCCAAGCCCAAGCCCGCAAAGGCAAAGACAGAGAGATTCGAATAGTTTCCAATAGTTCAGCTCATAGATCCGCTTGCTCTTAGTAAGAAAATAAACCTAAGGCTACTTAAAAAAAACTTAAAAATAAAAAAATCCTCGAAAAGTGTATAGCACAATTCATTTGTACAAAAGAATTTTCCTTTCTCCTTTATTTAACAAAAACAATAGGAACACTTAGGCTCTCAAATTTATTCACATATTTTATAGAAATTTTCGGGAAAAAGAAAACCAAGAAAGAACCAGTTTTCCAAAACCATTCAGTGTGAACTTTCTTCAAATCTGCTTTATGCCTGTTTCCCGAGCGGGTTTTAGTCACAAAGCCCAATGCGAGAATAATCACAATATTTTTATGTCTAGTCAAATGGAAATATATAAAGGAAAGTCCTTACTACTGTCAGTTGACCGAACTCTCAGGTGGGACCCCGTTCGAGAGCATGATATTTTATGATCGCCAGAGAGATCGCGAGAGATTGGGAAATAAAAAGCGCAAACCGCACACGCGGATTTTATGGTTAACGGACTCTTTGATTCCCTCCGGCCGCGAAACAGTTGCTTTAGTTGTTGTTGCGATCGAGAAGAATTATGATTTGTTAAATAGGATATTATAATTTAACGACATGCTTCTGGGTATTCCCACGAGAGCTGCCTCGGAAGCAACAACAACAATTTGGCCACACACAAAACGGCTCGTAAATTAAGTATTTTTTTTATGTTTCGTTTCTTTTTCTTTATGCAGCGTTGCGCTCAGGCCGCGTAAATAAATTAATACGAATAGTATAAAGCAGCTCGTGCATCAAATTGATAAAAAATACGCTTAAATTAACGCCGCCCCCCACGGAAATGCAGGCGCTGCAATTAACTAAGCCGCCCCAGCGGATGTCTTTCCAACGCCAACGCCAACGCCAACACCAACACCAACACCAACGCTGACAGCAACACCCCCGCGCCCTTCGAGCGGCTGTGCGTGCGCCCCATCGGTAAAGTTTAAACGGGGTCAAGCGGTTGCATTCCCCGTTTTGTTTTTTACCGAAAATAGCACAGACACACAAATAATCATGTGAACCAGGAGACAGGCGTGCGCAGACGTTTGGGGAGGCGGGTGGGCTGCCGGGAAATGCGAGGCCAGGAAAAGTGCGCAGCCAAACAGTTGGAGAAAGAGCATTGATAAGTTTGTGGCGGGTGCTCCAAAAATAGTTGCGCAGTCATCGCTTCATTTCATCCGGCTGCCACGAAATGACTACAAAGCGTTACGTGTGTTTGTGGTTGTTGCTGCTGCTGCAGCAGCGGACTAGGGACTGGGGTCCGGAGTTGTAAGCTGGGAGTTGGGGCTGACGCGGCGAGTAATTGCAACGTCTATGTCAACGTCTATGCCGCATTAAACCATAATCGTCATCATTATCAGCGTCGGGAGAGCTGTTGGCTGTTGGCGCCGCTCAAAACAAAAGGCGGCGCATCTGTTCAGCTAGCCAGGCCATTGCGTAGCTGTCGCCGGGCAACTCCCCAGCGAGCTGATGTTCATGTGTCTGGCCAGACGTGCCTACCAGCGCATTCAGCTGGCCCCCTTCTGCGGACCCCCTCCTTGGCCAACGCACAATAGGCCACCTCAGACAGACGCACGCATTCGGGCGACCAGCTGGTCAGACAGAGTGCTCGGTTAAGCTAGGTCAGGGCAGCAGAGCTATAGACAGCTACTATCCTAGCTAGTGTAACTGTATTTTCCTAAAAAACATAGTGCTTGCTATATACAGCTGAATAACCTAAAAGAAAACTTTCGGGATAGCACAGGCTATGAGTAGGGGGCAAGTTGGTCGGATGTGCTGTTGGTTTTGCATCTAAAACAGTTTTATATTGAACACATCTAACACCTTCCATGCAAATAAAATATACCATTGTAATATTTGAAATATTTATAGTTGTTTAGGCTTTGTTAAATGTTTATATTGATCAAACATTATCTATTTAAACACAAGCTCGGACTTCAATACTTAGATGCGGTTGTAGAAAACTCCACTCGATTGCGAGAAAAAACTTTCGCAAGCAACTTTTGCTCATATAAAAAGAATAAAAATTAAAACGCTTTATACCAGCACACGCAATGTTATTGCTTGCAAAGCATCTGCCTGTATTCATTGGTAAAAGAAAATATGAAAAGCACTCAACGCTTTCCATCGAGGACAGCCATTAAAGCAAAAGCTTTAAGGCTTTTAGCGTGTTTTGTCAAAAAGCTCGCACACAGCTTTTGTTCTGTCTTAGTCAAGTCACGACTAATGCTGTAACTAAGAGAATGAGCTTTTGAAAGTTCAAAAGTTTATAAATGGGACTTTGCTTAACGGACTATAGAAAGGAATAGTTTTTAAAAATGTTTTAGAGTTGAATAATGAACTCACCTGAAAAAATAGTGTAAACGCTACCCACTGATAATATTTTGTGTGCTTTATTGTTAGAGGGCCACGCCCCTGTGAATTGTGAATCCCGGGAAAAGGCACCTCGGAACCTTGCTTTTTCATAAACGCATCCACAACTGTATACGTTGAGTGTATCCAACAATATGTGTTGAGAACATCTTCGGGAATGTCTCTGCGGGCGAATGAAGTATTATTAATAAAAATGTGATGTGAAGAATTGCATTTGTTAGCTCTAATCACTCACCTTGTGTGTACACAGTCTATAGGATTTCCTACATACTGCCGAGTTGTCACAGCAATCGAGAATGTGATCAGTAAAATAACCGTTGCGTTTGTGTGCAGGCGAAAAACAGGTGAATCGATTTTGACATGAGACACCTATTTCGAGTATCAGTATCAGTATCAAATATCGAGTTCAGGTTCAGGTTCAGGTTCAGGTTCATGTTCAGTTTCAGAAGCCGCGAGTTATATGTGTGTGGTTGTTGTAGTTGTTGTTGGTTGTATTTGGTGATTGGTTGGGGCGTATGCGAAGAGAGAGAACATTATTATTAAGCGAATTGGCTGGGGGGCAAAGGGGCAAATAAATCGAAAAGAGTTTTTAATTCAAAACTGTAATACAAATTCGCTAAGTACATATAAGTCTGTCCTCCCAGTTGGTAGTTGGAAGTTGGTTTATCTTTTAAATTGTGCTTTATAATTATCATAAGTAAGTATATTGACATTAGCTTATATGGCAGAGCTACTGTTGCCTTTTTCTTTTGCTTCTCATTTTCTTTTTCTCTGTTTTCTTGGTTTATTTTTCTATTATTTTTTTGACAAAAATTTGATTTCATTGACGATTGGATTTGCCTTACAATTAATGTAACTGTCTTACAAATTAACAAACAGAGTGGGAAAGCTCCTGCTGTACATACAGGTTTTCATATGCATTTAAAAGGTATTTTACTTTTTGGTGATTCGTGGCCAACAACCACGCCCACATTCAACAGCCAGTGGCCTAATGCGATTTCAATTTGAGAGCGCTAAGTGCGACTCAGTTTTAATGGGTGCTGTTCAATTTGGTCGCGGTTGGTTGCCCAGGGGGTTAATTAATTAATTAATTGATACGAAATAAATACAATTTTCAATTTCGAGTTGTCGAATTCAATTCGGATTTGAAATATGAATTATTACATAAGTATAGTAAGGTGTCACAGCAATTTTTGATAATTTTAGGCCTAGCTTTATAAAACAAATATATACATAAGTAGAAATTAATAGGAACAATAAATAAATTTTGGTGTGAAGTGTAAAACGAATTACGAAGTATGTTGACTAGCAATTGAATGCAATTGCTGGGAATGCAAAATCGAGTTTTGATTTTTTATATTTCTTTTTGTTTTAAACAGAAATGATGGCGCGGCCACTGAAGCAAGTAAAAGAAAATGAGACAATTTCAATGAGACCGAGAGACAGATAGAAAGAGCGTGAGAAAGAGAGATACATAGGTAGAAGGAATGAGCGGATATGATATTCGATTAACTTTAGAGTAATGCACTTCAGTTGCGCCGCCTTCTAATGGGCTGATGGCCAATCGGTATTAACGTGATTCGTACGATTGTGTTAACTGAAATTTAGGATTTCAATTTGAATCTGAGTCTGAGTTTTAATTTGAATTTAATTTGTTCGTAACGATGACCACTCAATCGATATTTTATAAAATGGATTCACTTTTTGACTTTCGACTGACTATGAGAAGTTTATTTATATCAACCAAAAAGTATTTCGAAAACAAAGGAAGAACTCATAACGGTAATTGTGACAAAGTCTTGTGAAACGTTCCTCTGGTCACACACCCATGAAATTTCGATAATGGCTTATCAATTCCTTCAAATTGAATGCACAGATTTGTTGTGGTTGGTGGTTTGGTTGGTTTGGCTGGTGGTTAATTGTTTTGGGTGTTGCTTGTTGCTTGTGGGTGAATAGTTGAATAGTTGAATAATTGAATAATTGAATAATTTAATAATTGAATAATTGAATAGGTGAAATGTGGTCGCCAGAGTATACAAAACAAATTTGGAGCTTGGCTAGATTTTAGCTGAGGTGAGTTGTGAGCTGAGCGGTGGTGAATTTCTGTTGTTCGAGTTGCTTGAAAAAGTGATCAGAGTCTAGCCTTGTGAACGGTGAACGGTGATCAGTGATCAGTGAACGGTGGGCGTGTTTACCGACGATCATGATTGTAATAGTGGTAAGTTGGCATGTCAGCGTGGTGAGTGGTGGGTGTGATGGTGGTGATCTTGGTGGTGGTGGGTGTGGGGTGGTTGTGGTTGTTGTTGTAAAACAGTGAGCAATAAAAGTGTTGTGCGACAGCTGAAAGCTGTGCATGTAAGTGTGAGAAAATTGCGAGACGGAGAGAGAATGAGAGTGAGCGTGAGCGTTAGAGTGAAAGTGAGATTGAGAGTGAGATTGAGAGTGTTGTACACAGAAATTAAAATTTCGAAATAAGACAAAGAAAGACATTTACATATAATAGTTAGTACAAAATTGTATAAGATTGTAGATGGTGTGAACAACTAGATGTATTTGAATTGAATAGAGAAAAATTAACGAACAGATTTTAGATAAGGTGTAAATTTGGTACGTTATTTCTAAATATTCAACACAATACAAGTTAGAGTGAGACAAACAGACATATACATATATAGTCGAAGATAAATATATATATATATATGTATATATAAAGGTATATGTTCGCATTGGCGCCCTTAAACGACGCTTTCTGTCGTTCGCCTATAGTTTATTGGTTTGGCCTGCAGGCCAATGGCCAATGTGCTGGATACAGATCGTATATACGTCCATATTCAATCTACAGATCATATCGTCACATGCATTGGCCTGCACAGCTCACACTTTAACTTAGCTCACAGCTGCGAGCTATTGATATTTAAGTAATATTAAGTATTTAATAATTCTTTAACATTTTTATCTGTAATTTAACTTTGTGTCATGTTTTTATTTTAGTTTTGGGCAATTTCGAAGACAATAACCATTTAAAATATTTACGAATTCGCTTCTTTTTTGTAAATATAATATCTTTTTGTTACTGTTGTGTTTGTGGCAATCGGTATTTGTGTGCGCCGCTGTCGGCCTTGTTTGTTCTTGGATAGCTTGGCTTGAGTATAACTATTTGGTAGGCTTTAGCATTTAATATTGGAGATATACATGTATATATAGATTTTATTTTGGTACGTTGTATAGGTAATAGAAAAGGTGGGTGACAGATACACATACGTAAGTAAAGTACAGAGATTGGAGCAAAATTATCATTTATATTTACTTTATATCAGCTTGATCAGTTAGCGTTATTTTTTGTTTTTTAGCTTTTTTTGTTGGGTATTTGGATTAATTTGGCTTTTAATTTTGGTTTTGGCTTAGCTTGGGTGAGAGTCGGTGATTGCGTGATTGAGATACAAAGTTACTGTGATAGTTGGTGATTGAGTAAGTGAGAGATTGAGATTGAGATTGAGAGAGTGAGTAAGTTTATTAAAAACTTGCCGTTTAGTTAATCAATTGTTGTTTATTTAAATATTGTATGTATTTAATTGTGATTCGGTTTAATTTGCATTTGATTTTTGCGGCTTGTAACTGGTTTTAGTTTTGGATTTTTGTTTTTTCATTCATGTTGTGGTTTTTTTTTTTTCTGTTTGTTAGTATTATGGGTGAAAAGTGTTTGAGAGTGAGTGAAATACAAAAACATAATCAACTTGCTGCTGACGTTGCTTGTAGTTGTTGCTGTGATCTAAACGGGAGTCGCATACGCTGCCCAAATACGAGCGAGTGTTTGTTTGAATACCAACGAGTGTTTGACAATACTGAATGCCGAGCGTGTGTGGAGTTACCTTGGCCATTCCGCAGTGAAAGAAAGACAGTTACAAATATATATATATATATATATAAATATATATATATATATATATATATATATATATATATATATATGTATATATATAAAGAGAGAGAGAGAGAGAGAGTGGCGAGTGGCGAGTGGCGAATGAGTGGCGAGTGAGTGGTGAGTGAGTGAGCGAGTAAGTAAGTTTAGTAAGTAAGTGATCGTGAACACAGCTAACGAGTGAGCGCACGTAGCGTGATGTGATGTTTGTGAGAGAGTGTGTTGCTGATTTTGAAGGATAATGGATACGGAGTGAAATTGCATTTTGAAGCAGCTGCAAACAGGTGGACAAGGAAATCTGTGACTGTGGCTGTGACTGTGACTGTGACTGGCAGTGACTGGAGCTAAGGGAGTGTACGTATAACCGGTGATTGTGGTGATTGCATGTCAAATTTATATATATAAATATATATAGAGCTGTGTGCGGCGTGGTTTCAACTTCATCTTCAAGTGTTGCAGTGTTCTACTGTTTGGCTTGACAAGGTTTTCTAGCTGGTGGCTGCTGACTGGTGTTGGTGTCCACAAATTAGCATGTTAAACATTTTGCGTTTGCTGTTTGATTGTGTTTGCTTAGCTTGTTTTTGTTTTCGTTTTTGTACTTGTTTTTGTTGTTGTTTTTGCATTTAATTAGGTGATACGGTTTTGATTGTTTGTTGATTTGTGTAGTCTGTGATTTTGGTGAGAGCCAGTTTATATATAGTTTTTGGTCACAATTTGTTCAAAATTTGCATTGGTTTTTGGTTTATTTTCTTTCTTATTTCTTGTTTTTTTGTTTTTTTGTTTGTTTGTTTTTCTTTTTGTTTTTGGTGAAGGTTAGGTTCAAATTAGATTTTATTTTATTGTTTAATTGAGATTTCATTGGTGGTGATTTATGTGAAACGTTTAAATTGTTTTGGTTTCAGTTTTTCTATGTCATTGTAAGCACATTCGGGACGCACTTTATGTAAGAACAAGAGCGATGAACTTCAAAGTGTCTTCGAAAACAAAGGCGTTAATCACAAACGTAATGAGAGCACAGAAACAAAGGCAATAGGCAACAACTGAATAAAGAACACAACAAAAAAACAGAGTCAGAAATTGGCTACATAACATAACAAAACAAAATGAAGCGAGCAAAGCAACGCAAGGCCAATCCGCACATGGCGAACTGAGTTCTGTTTCACAGTCCCCAGGTCCGAATTCCCACATCCATTAACTCAGGCCCCCACTATGATGTGCATATGTGTGTGTATATGTTTGTTTGTATGTGTGTGTGTGTGTGTGTGTGTGGAATGAGTGACTTTCGCTTACGGGCTGATTAACAAAATGGCTTTTCCCCGACTGACTGCAATGACCGTGCGACTGACTGACTTATGCCCAGTAACCATAACAATGAATTTTATGCCCACAATCCAGGCAAACTAGAAAACTGCCGTTGCTGCTGCTGCTTTTGCTGCTGCTGCCGGCAATAACTGGGCAGATACTAACAGAGAGCTTGGTGCTCGTTTTTGCTATTAGAACAACATTGGCAATATATTTGGGCAATAAAAATAAGCTTTGTTACAATACGGCTCGCTGGCTAAGCCGCTGCCCTGTATGCTCGAGTGTCCGGCGAGTTCGAGTGCCTTAAGCGACTCATGCATGGTGGTGTTGTTGCCGCCGCTGTTGTTGCTGCTGCTGCTGCTGCTGTTGCTGCTACTACTGGTGTTGTTCTTATTATTATTATGGTCACTGCGGCTGCCGCAGTGCTTTCCACTTACGCCTCATTAGGATGCGTCTAAGAACTCTTGCAGCAATTCAATAATAAATTAAAGTCAAGGCGCTAAGCGCCAAGTGCCAAGTGCCAAGTAGCGAGTGGCAACTGGCGAGTGGCAAGCAGCGAGTGCTGCAGCACAAAGGACACAGCGTTAAGGAGTCATTGCTTTTGATTTCAAATGTGCAAGCACTTATAGACTGTTGCTTAAACGTGTGGCAAGTGGCAAGTGAATTTGGCAGAAGCAACAAAATGTATATAGTTTTTTAAGCTCCATCTTAACTCGCTATTACTCTTAGAACCGAAATAAAAATTGTCGGATTGAAATGACACTCGAAGAAAATCGTTAAGAAACTCAAATAACATACAAAGAATCAGATTTGTATCTTTCGAAGGTGTGTGTGAGTGTGTGTTAGGTGTATATGTTAAGTGTTAAATAGAGACTGATTAATTCGAGCAACAAACTTGAATGAGTATTATTAGTAGAACACAAGCACTTGCTTCTTTTCTTATGCTTTTTTTTCAGACATAATGAGTAGATACAAGTTTTTATTTTACGAGTATTTATGCAAACCATTTACATTTATTCATAGATCCATACATTATGATATTCATGTTTATATTGATAGATTTATAGGTTCATACCTATGTATATTTATATAAAGTAGTGTGGCAGATGTGTCTGGTTCAATTTTTAACTAGTGTAAGTATCACAAATTTGTAGTTAGTTGCATTTATTTACACCTGGACCCCTTGGCCACTGCTAAGGAAATGCGAGATTGATTTAGTTACCAAGAAAACAATTACGTTTTCACTGTATTTGTACAAGCTGTGAGCTGATTTAGTCTTAACAGTAGCCTTTCTGTGCAACCAAATTGATTCCAAAGTACGCAGCCAATGGATATTAAGATTTTCTTCGGCTCCCCAAAATAGGCAACACTCCCAGACTTGGGAGACATTGCAATATACGAATATGAATCTCATGCGAAAATTACAAAATTTAAAGTTAAAGAAAAGTAAAATCAAAATGCCAATAAAGAAAGCAAAGTTCATAAATACATTTATAAATATGAATACGATTCGACAATGTTAACGTGATACAAATTACTCGTGCATGTGTGTGTGGGGGCTGTGGGGGTGTGAATATGCTGTGTGCTTATATCTACACTTGGCAGTTTACATTTTTAACTAGAAAAGCATAAGCATATGTCATATAATGTGCATTAATTTGTACACTGAGCAAATTGGCTGTGTAGCTACAAAGAGTACGAATGCAGGACATGCTTCTCTTTGGTGTCCTCGGCAAAAAGGCAAACAAAGAGCAGGACAGCAACGACAACTGCATTTTAAAGCGGATTATGCAAATTGGCCTGCTGCAGACATTATAAAAAGGACAATAACAACAACATCACCAAAAGCAAAAACACTTCACAAATACGATGCATATAGTGCAGCTCTCTTAATATGACGTACAGGATTAGTTAAGGGTAAATATAAATATATATATATGTACATACATAGACAACTATACAGATACGAGTTATAGACATGTGTGTGAGTGTGTGTCGTGTGGCTCAAAAGTAAAAGTGGCCCGTTGCAAGTCGGTGGTGGTGGGGAGGAGTGTGTGGGCGTGTGCATGTATGTATAGTACAGATATTGGTAATTGTATTAAGTATATAGAACAGGCGCTGTTAAGCATAGTTTATGTATAGATAGTATATAGTATATATCGTAGTAGTAGTAGTAGAAGTATTTATGGATTTCGTATTGGCTTAGGTGTTGGTTTAATATGTTAGTAAACTGTTTATGTAAGTTGCATTTGTGTTTTTATTTCTTTTGCTTTTACTTTTTGGTTTCATACATTTAATTTCGTTTATCACATTGATCGTTACTCTTTTGGACTTATCGAAATTTCAAAATAAAAACAATAAAGATCTCAAACCATTTGAGTGTCACAAAACTCCTCCAGTACTTTCGGGTTGAGCTTAACAACCTTGCTGATGTACATTCAATTGATTTCGATCAGCTGCTGATTGATTCTACGATACTACAGTAGGAGGACTGGGGGTATGAATTGCTCGATTGCCAACATATATGCTGCCTGTCCGTTTGTTTGCTTAATTGGGTTTATATTTTATATATATACTTTTTGTTTTTTTTTTTTTTTTTTCGTTTTCTTTTTCTATTGTCTTTTTACATATGTTTTTGTTGTTTTGTTTAGTTAACCAAATTTAATACAAAAATTGTTCAAGCACACGCACACACACAAGTACACGCACACACAAAAACATTGAAATTAGCATTGTGATTTAAAGAGAGAGAGAGAGAGAGCGAGAGAGAGAGAGAGAGAGAGAGTTGAGGTGGGGGCAAGGAATCTTGTGGGTGGTTGTTGCCTTGTGGCTGGTTGATTCATTGGTGTGATGGTGTTTGGTTCGGCTTGGCTGGCTTGGTTGCTTACTTCTTCATAGATGGTTCTCAAAAACAAAGCGTTTTCATTGCAAAAAAAAGCCAGCCGCATACCGCGGAGGCACACAAAAACAATAGATTTGCATACTTTGCGGGGCTGGGCCGCTTGAACTTTTCACATATTTTGGTTATGCTTGAGTATATCATAATTATGTAATTGCTTTTTTTTGCTTTTATATTACTTATATAGATGGTTTTGGATCAGCTTCAGTTTGGCATTTCTTTTAATAAAAATTCTTAACATATTGCTTGGTTTTGCTTTTGGCTTTTTAAATTCGTTTTGGTATTTGCTTTCGATCAATTCAAAATTGCACATTTTCAACAACATCAACAACGACAACTACTTTTTGGTATTATAAATAGTAATAATTATTATATTTGTTTTTTGGTTTATATATAAATAAATATATATGTATGTAAATATATGCATAGATATGCAGCTATATTTATATGTATATTGTGTTCATATTTAAGCACATAATTATAAATATTTAAAAATACATATCTGTATTTAGTACATACGTATGCATATATATTTACTTACATATAGATATGTATGTATGCATATAGAGTAACAGGTACAAGTACGAGTATATTGATACGAGTATTTGTGGATTATATGATATATGTATAAATATATATGAGAGTGGTTGCTTCTCTGCATACGCATACGCATACGCACAGTTATCGATAGCTTTCGATAGTCATCGCATCGCATCGCATACGTTGCACATGGAGCATTGAAAATCATAATCAAACGAGTACATTATTTATGGATAGTAAGTCGAAAATCAGCATCAAAACACAATAAATAAACAAAGAAGAAGAACTCAAAAGATGAACGCAACGAAATACTTTCACAATATTACAATGCACAATATTTAGTTACAGTTTAGGCATTTGGAATAGTTAGTTAGTAAGATACGGTTAATTTGTGTTAAGTAGTTAGTATAGATACGAGTTAATGATTAGGTAAGTTAGTTAACAACGCATACGGATACACATACACATACACATACACATACACATTCGGATACACATGTCCATCAAGCTTTACAGACATACATACGAACTTGGTCCTACACATATTCAATATACACTTATATATATTTATATATATGTACATACATATGTGAGTGTATTATTATATCGGTTTTAATACATACCACGGCCTCCAAAGGAGCGGAAAATGCAGTTGGAATCCGTAAAACCAAGTAGATTTACCAGAAAAAAATTACCCGATCTATAAGATCACATTTTAGTTGCATCCCGTGCTGAGTCTAGCGTAACATGCTGCGTATGCGTAATGTGAAACACGCATACGAAACGTTACCGCGACTTTTACATAAATATGTATTAAGCGTATACATTTATATGTATATACATGTACATATATATGTATATATATGTATTTGAATATAATTGATGTATTAATATAGACTGTTAGTATGTTTATAAGGCTTGAACACATGAATAAGCGGGCATTGGTTTGCTTAGTTGATAGGTTAGTTACTGACTTGAGATATGGATAAGATACGTACGTGTCGTTACATATATCATACATACATATGCTGTGTGGTTTAATTGGTTACAGTATGCGTTACGATTACGAATACGGATACGGATACGGATACGAATACGAATACGAATACGAATACGAATACGAATACGAATTCGAATACGAATACGAATACGAATACGAATACGAATTCGAATACGAATACGAATACGAATACGAATACGAATACGAATACGAATACGAATACGAATACGAATACGAATACGAATACGAATACGAATA
>SCDZ01000647.1:0-58620 GCA_004143845.1 Drosophila lacertosa | reverse complement strand
AAATAAATAAATAAATAAATAAATAAATAAATAAATAAATAAATAAATAAATAAACAAATAAATAAATAAATAAATAAATAAATAAATAAATAAATAAACAAATAAATAAAGGACTCCTTATTTTTATAGAATTTCACTTAGCTCAATTGATTTGTTATGCTTTCAAATGTTCCATAAATCGAACTTAGCTAACAAGAGCAGCGCTTACCTAAGGATCTACGTAATTGTTTCAAGGGGCTCGGCTTACACAAATACTTATACAAATATTTATATCCCGCTGTTATTGTCGTATATATGTATATTGAGAGTGCACATTATAAAATCAAGCGTCGCATAACGTTGCACGTAATCTGGCAACTGGCAACTGGCAACTGGTCTTTGCCACAACAACAACAACAACAACAAGAACAACAACAACAGCAGCAGCTTCTGGCCTTGACACTGGCAGCAGGAGCTGAGTTTAGTTTTGTGTGTGTTTAGTTAGGGGGCTTTAGTTCCGTAATCCGTTCGTTTATTTATTTTTTTTTTTTTCGCCTGTCCGTCAAGCTGTCGCTACGTAACGCATGTGCCAGAGATAAAAAGGTATAAAGAGAGAAAGAGATAGCGGTGCGAACAGTCCAGCATTAGATAAGAATAACGCTGACGAGGTGGGTGGTTTTTTTTTTTTTTTTGTCGTAAAATTATGCGGCGCTGAACTTGAAACTGGTCACGTGCGAGGCGCCGATGTGGCGATATATATATGTATATATATATGTATGTATGTATATGTGTATACATATACTCGTAATTGCCAATTTAATCGCTGACTCGCATTCGCTGATAAGCATTTCGTGCAACGACGTCTGGGAACTGGCAAGTCTAATGTTTGGACTGCTCGAGCGCTATATATTATCAACAACATATTCGAAATTGCATTTGCAGGTGCCGGGCGCGATATGGTCAAGTTACGGAGACTCCGAGGTGTAATACCAGTGGCGGCCATTAAACTGATTGACTGACAAGATTTAACGGCAGCCTTTACTGTTAATGTTGCTGCTGTTGTTGTTGCTGTTGGTGTTGGTGTAATTTTGCAGGGTTGCCTTTTGGCCGTAATTGCAGCAAGTGCAACTGATTTATGTGAGCTTTCCTGTGCGCCTACAGCATTACCATAGTTATAGCCCAAATACACTTAAAGAAAATGCACAACAAATATTTAAATCTTTCTTGCATGTTAACGCCAACAAATCTTTGAGGGCGTTTCTTTCGCTGAGTGTAGCACAAATGGCAATCGCGGGCGCGGCATATTAGCCCCGTCATAAGACACAAGATATTCGCGACCTGTCGGCCATAAATCATTCAGAAAACGCGCTCACGTGAATACGCATTGTAGACTGCAGCTTATCTAATGACCCATTTTGACTTTCACACTCATCAGCGGCTATTGCACACACACACACACACGCCATGGTGTGCATGTGTGTGTGTGTGTATCATGTGGCATATGCATTGCCATTAGCTTTTGTCTAATCTTGTGTGCTTGGCGCCGCCAAATGCGCATTATGAAAGCAAATTGCGTGTTGGACTTTTTGGGGCTTGAAACGAACCAAACGCATTTTGCTATTATTTTTTTTTTTTTTTTTTTTTTCTATAATTAAGTCGCAATTGGCATCGCCTCCAAAATTATTTATTGTAATTAAAACTAAACAGTCGAACAATGCAAATATTGGCATGTGGCTAATTAACATTCAACTAATTGGCAAGATAATGACTAGCATATAAGTATATACAAAACGAGACGACTCGAGATGAGTTCAACTGGGTGCTGCCCCCTCCTCCCCCCCCTTTCCCTCAAAGTAAAAAAAACAAATTGACGGAAGCCAATGAAAAATACATTGCACATTGCCTCTTTGGATATACCAACAATGTAGTTAACTTCAATATATACAAATGTATTTGTATAAAAGTTGAGTTTAGTTAATCAAATAGAAATTGAGTTTGGTATGCAATAGAGACTGATTACAACGGCTATATATATAAATAAAATATATAGCTTAATAACCTTACTTAAACTTTGCAACTTTGTTCATTTTAATATTATTTAAAATTTATTTATATACTAAATATTTTTAAATTATCCATTATTTTAGCTTAGCTAACTTCCCAATAGATAAACAAAATTTCAATTACATCAGTTAGCTAATATAGCCCCTTGTTTGTGCCTATGATAACTGACCAACCTCAAGTAGAAGCTTTTAACTCTTACAAATTCTTTAAGGGTAAATTAAATATTTGCACTCAAAACATTTATTACACATAATTTGTTATGAACACAATATTCGATTATGAAATGCTTTTAAAGTGTTTAATTTGAATTTTTCGTGTTATTAAACAGATTTTGTTTGGCAAGAACATGCAATTGTTGGCCACACACTAATAACAATAATTTTCCACTTCACGATTTTCATTAACCGTTTTTCTGCGTTGTTCGAACTACGCATTAGCCGTGTGTATATTTACAGGCTATTTATAGGTTGGCCAAAAAACTGCGTAATGGGTTTTTGTTTGTGATCGGCTAGGGGAGGGGGAGAGGGGGAGGGGTGGGGGTGGGGAACTAGCGACGCTATCGGCGCTGATTACATTCGAACGGGATTGCATGATGCGATGACATTTTCATTGCGTAGTTTTTCATTTGTGCTGAATTTTCGCATTTCGAGCTGTTGTAAACTACGCAATTGATGAAGTGCAAAATGGACGTAAAACGTTGCAATCATTAAGTCGACGCCGCTGTTGTCGCTGCTGCCGCGATGCCATTTGTATCTGTCAGATACTTTTGCCAGTTCGCCTGATTTATGAACAACAACAACAACAATTACCGTTGTTATGTTTATTAATGCCAATTGTGCAAGCAATTTGTTAAATATTATTTTTATACCATAATTAATAATAATGATTAAATGTGTGAATGGCGATGACAAAAAAAAACAAAAAAAAAAACGTTGCCCAAAAATAATTCACAGCTCAAAAAAAAAACTACTTTGCGACCATTCCAATTGCTGTCTGATCAGTCAATCAGTTGGCTTCCAATCGGATCTAATTGGGGCGCGGTTCAAGCCCGAAACATTCAATGGACACGTGTTTGACTTTCTGCCAATTAACATGATGCGTACTTCAATTTGTGCAATTGACCGATTTTGGCCGCGCATTAAAAATAGTTTTTCAATATTTATTTTTGGCCATAGCCAAAAAGGAAAAAAAAAAAATGAAAAAATGCTGTCGCCGTTTGCTTTGATGTTTATTTTTAGAGCCAGAGCTAAATGGCTGGACAGATTTACGAAGTTAAGTGGTTGTTTGTTGTGTTAATAACATAAACAACAACAACAACAACAACAACAGCAGCAGCAATCGACAAGAACAACAACATCAGCGAAAAAAGCAGCACAGTTAAAAGAGTTTCGACTCGAGTAGGGTCAAAAGCCAGTAATGGAAACACGCCGAGAAACAGGGGGAAAAGAAGCGAAGGGAGGAAAAAGAGGGGGAGGGAGTATTAAATGGCGTCGGAGGGGGTCTTAAAAAAGATCGGAACAAGCCGAGCTTGATAATGGTTTTGTTGATTGATTGCCAGGTGCAAGTGAACTGTCAAATAGTCAACATAAATAGATAAATGAAGCAGCTGTGCCCAGCGGCCAAATCAAGCGTACAAATACTCGCAGCACAGACTGTGTTTACACTCAACCCAAACCGAGCGTGGGAATGACCCAAAAAACAAAAAAAATAAGCGCGAAGCGAACCGAAGAACTAAATCCCATTGATTAAATCAAACTCAAGCTAATTCGCAACTTAATCAAAGTTTTTAAATCGGTGTCTAGAAGTTGAACTCAATTTTTATATATTTAAGTTAAACAATCTTTAAATTTATATGAATTTACAATTAAAATGTTTGCTTTGTTTGTTTCAACAAATCCAAAACTGTTCATTAAATGATGCATATAAAATACATATATGCAGTATTAAATATTGTCAGGTATATATGTTAAGTAACAGCTTATAAAAAATTTACTTTTTTAAAATCTTTTTTTTTTGATTCTCAATAAACAGCTCGTTATCAATTTATTGAGTGGAAATGTTAGGAAAATGTTGGAAATAAACAAAAAGTTGGATCGCACTTAATGAAATAGTATATTATTTACATTACATATATTATTTTATTATTATATATTGTTATACATTTTATATAATCTCTAAAAAAATTTTTTCATTTTTTTTTTTCAATTAAATAACGAATAAGCTGATAATGTGTATATATGTATAAAAATTTAGGTGAACTGTATATTAGAGACACAATTAAAGAAATTAAATAAAGTTAAACAAAAGCACGTTAATGACGATAAGATTGATAAATAGTTAGATAACAAATTCCATTCACTCCTTGCAGCCTCATTCAACAGTCGTTTATCGGGCTGACCTTGAGACCGGCAAATTGGGAGTTGGCAAATTGGCCACTGGCGTTGACTTATCTAACGCATTTGGCAAAAACATGGCAAACAGTTTCGCAGGTGCAGCCAGCCCCAGTGCGAGATTAGCGCAATCAAATCAAATAATTCATTAAATAATTCGCAACAGCGGAAATGTAAAAAAACGCAAATTTTGTTTGGCGCCAAGTTAAAAATACAAATAAAAAAATAAACAAAAAAAAATAAAAAAATTAAGTATAGCGCAATCAAGAAATGAAAACGAACAAAAACAGTTGCTAAACATTTATATCAATAGTCATAAATTTCTACACGTGTGTGTGCGAGTGTATGTGTGTGTGTATGTGTGTGTGTGTGAGTGTGTATGATAGCATCAATGAAAGCGTCATGTGAGCTGACGATTGCTCATGACTCGAACATGAAATGGTCGCCTTGAAGTGTTTCAATTGCCGCTCACCTGTTGCCTGTTGCACGCGCCAAGAACTGGCCAAAATAATAGCAACAATATGCAATAATCATTTGTTTATAGCTTCACATATACATATATATATATATATAAAAAATATATATATATATACATTATTTGGTGCCGCGCCTCCTTATCGCCCTTATCGGAGAGTGCGTGTATTATATTTTGTTTTGTTCGGCACTTCGGACTTTTGTTGACATTGGGCTCGATAATAAAAAGCGGCCCGCGCATCAAATTTAATTCAAAGAGCGCGCTCAGCATGCGCTCAGCGTTTAGTTCTGGCGGGAGAGCCAACTAACGATGACGGAGAGAATTTTTGTGCTCAGCAATTACAAGCAGCGACAACTAACGATGACAGAGAACATTTCGCTGATTACACTCAGCGAAATATGCACAGAGTTGTCAGCTGTGGATGCGTTGACAAGTTAAAGCCAAGGTTGCACACTTAACTATGCGTATACTTAATATTACGTATACTTAACTTGAACTTCTTTTAAAAGCTGGAATATTAATTCTATAAATTACATTATAAGATTTAAGTTGTGATTTTGGTTGTGTTTGCTACATTTTATATTTATTAAAAATATTAAAATTAGTTAAAATCTTAGCAGAAATTATTAATGAGAAGTACGTAATGGTTAAATAAGAATAATATTTGCTTGTTTGAAATATATATATTTTTATATTATTATATAATTAAATATAAGTGCAAATTGTTGGAGAACTCTTTATTGATATTTATATATGTATGTATATAAGGGCCTTGTTCGCTCAGTGTAAGAACCTACGCTGTTGGCGTCGACAAGGTGAAGGAACTATTTCGTAAGCTACACTATCGCTGTATCTGCGACTTGTGCTCATGCTCATTATGCCACGCGACTGACAAAAAAAAAAAAGAAAGAAAAATGAAAAAAAAAAAAAAGCTGAGCTCAAGACACAGGGCACCGTGCACACACAGTGGCCGCTCTGATCAATGCTGATCATGCGCTCGTTGGACGCTTCGTGCCGTTCGGTCCGCGTGCCTCGTGCAGGTGCAAATGCCCAAAAAAGACTTTGTTCCCGTTTCTCGGGCTTTTGGAGTGCGTGACTCGGGCACGCGTTTGACGCGCGGAATTTTTCGTTCAACAACAATGGCAATAACAATAATAACAACACGCGTAATGAATTCGAAATTAATACATTTTGATTTGCCGGTTCGCTGATAATCAACTTTGATTTGCTGGCGGCACACACAAATTTTTCGCTATGTTGTGAAATTTTTTTAGCTACAGTTTTGTCACCCTCTTTTAATTAGTTTTGTGCTAATAGATAACCCAAAACAAATGCTAATTTCACCAAAAAGAATTCCCAGAAACTCTATCAGCAAAGAACTTGGCCACACAACGAACAGAACAAAAAACGAAACAATAAAATGATTGCACAAAATTTTTTTTTTTGTATTTACAAATGCTTAACTTTTGCCTATTACGTGTTATTCCACAAGTAGTTGGATTTCTGCAATGGGACGCGAATCGCGAAGGGGTTGAAGGGGGGGGGGGGAACAGACGTGGGCGTGTACAACACATCCATCATCATCAAAACATATATTTGCACAACTTATTGTTAGCTTTCGCCCCATGCCTTGGCTGTCTCGGGACTTGGGCGGCTGACTGACTGCTGTTTGTTTTTATTTTTATTTTTTTTTTATTTTTATTTGGTTTTGTTTTTTTTTTTGATCAAGTGATCGCACGTGAACGCGATCGAAGCTCATGGCCTGCCATTTGACGCAATTGCCAAATTGGCAAATTGAAAAATTGTGCTCAAGCGCTTATTATATTAATATCAATATTTACGCATGATTCTTTGCATGTGAGTTATATTTATTTTGATGGCCAGACTTTACAAATAAGTAAAAACCGTATCAGCCTCAGTGTGCATTTAATTTATTTATTTCAATATAATATAATGAATGATCATAAATTGCTTAATGGAACAACAGAGCGTGTGAGCAATTGGTTTGTTTTAAAGATTAATTACCTAATAAATGATACTGTCAAGAATATTTAGCGTAAGTTATCATATTTTTGCGCTAATAAATCAAAACTTATATAAACAATTAAGTTTTATTATCAGTGAACAAAAAAAAGTGCAACAGGGCGTATGAGTAATATTTTCATAGAGCATCATTAGCGATTAAATAATAATGTAATTTTTCTTAAAAGTGATTCAAGGTGGATTTATTAAATTTAGATTTGAACTTCTTATTCTTAATTTATTTAATTTTCTTTTTATTACTGTAAGTTAAATAATAGAAATTTAAATATTTTTTAGTGCGGGTATTCCTCAGTTGTGTTTGCATAGTTGCTGTGTGTGCGTGTGTGTGGCTGGCGTGTGTTTAGTGTGTGGGGGGCCTTTATTGCATTTTCGGTCGAGCAAACAAATAAACAAAATTGTTTTGCGAAATTTCAAAGTTTATGCGTTTTCTGTGAAACGTGTGGCATTAAAATCGCAAACACGAAGATTTTTTTTCTGCCCCCTTCTATTTTTTCTTTTTTTTGTGTGTGTTTTTGTTGTTGCTGTTGCTGTGCAAATTGTGGCTGCATTTGCTATTTGTGAACCCAGCGAAAGTTATTTTTGGCTTGTATGTAATGCAATAGCTGAACTTGTTGGTTTGGAGATCAATGCCGAATACAGAAATATCTATTTTTGTGCAGAACATTTCGATTTGCTGCTGGCAAAAAAAAAAAAAAACAAAATACAAACTGTGGAAATTTGATCGGGATGAGTGCAAATGTCAAAGATAATATGGGAAGTATATTTTCATGTCAACTTAAGGTTGTTTTTAAAATGTAACTATTTCAATAATTAAATCTAAAAATAAAATAATTTAAATAAATAAGTATAACTGCAATCTGTTGGGGTAAACCCCTTTTGAATTGGGGTTTTTAAAAGTAATAATAAATATATATTCTAAGCATTAGACTTGTGTAATGCACATTGTCGTTTTATGTATTCAGAGGCTGCCCGCATAATAAATGCTCTCATTTTCCGACATGCTTAATCATCATATTTGTAAATCGTTTAACACGTGCCCCGCCCCCTTTGGCGGCGCCCCCGCGCTCGTGTTATTCATGCGTATATCACGCATACGCATCGTGTGGTATTTCAAGGCGATTCGCATTATCACTCATACGTCATGTTGTACGCACAGACGCTCTGTGTGTACCCGTATTGAGTTACACATGACGCTGATCAATAGAAAGCGCCGACGCGTCAGACAAAAAAAAAAAAAAAAGAAAACCACTTGTGAATGTGAGCTGGCCAGTCCCAGACATCCCTCGTTTATCTGCTCTACGTTTGTGTGTGTGTGTGTGTTTGTTTTTGTGCTGTGAATGTAAACAGTAGCTTTTGTGGGCCAACAAATAGATGCACACGCCAAACAAATGCACGCCCACATGCGATAGTCCGTCTGCTCCATTTCTGACCGCACGCGCAGCCTTTGATCGCCATATGCAAGACGTCAACGTGGCCCCAACGTGGCAACTTGAGCTGCCACAAAAGCAAAAGCAAAAGCAAAAACAATAACAAACACACAATCAAACCGGGGGCGGAGACAAACACACACACACACACACACACACAGCTTGTCTGCTGTGCTGATCGCATTTTCGCTCCAATTTTAGCATTTGCTTTTTGTCCTCCTTTCAGCCGCTGCATGGCGGCTCACTTTCACTCAAAATCAAAATAAAAAAATAAAAAAAAAATAAAAAATAAAAACCCCTCTCTGAGATCTTGCTTATGCGAATTCCATGTTATTCTCGTAATAGCTGCGGAGGCCGTCGCCCCGTCGGCGGTATTTGGCATATCGTATTCTGCTAACAGCGCATCGAGTGGGCGGCTCCAGGGGCGTGGTGGGGCGGAGAACGGTGGGGGGCGGGGCAAGTGTAGCGCGTGTGCAGGTTGCCGATTTATTTGCTGACTCTGTACACATTGTCTGGCTGACTGACTGGCTGACTGACTGTTTGGCTGGACATGGACTAGGGGAATATTGCCAGTGCAGCGTCTCTCGTTCAATCCGAACTTTCCGTGTGTGTGTGTGTTTTATTTTTTTCTGCAAATTTCGCATTCTTTGCCATGTTGTGCAATCATCGTGACTTCAGGCTTGCAGTTCAAATTTTTCAATATATATAGTATAGTTTTGCTTTTGTTTTTTTTTGGCATTCAATTGCATAATCGAAGCTGTTTTTCACAATCGAAGTGGATTACATGACGCGGCTTGTAAAATATTTATTGAGCTGTGACAAATATTTATTGTTCAGCCTGAGTTTATTGCCAGCAACAACAAAACTGTAAGAAACAGAATTATGAACTTATGTTTTACTTTTTGTTGTTGTTGTTGTTGTTTTTACTTATTTGATTGCCATGAGGTGCTGTTTCTTGGTAAGAATTTAGTTATGAGTTATGTGCTGATTGTTCAAGTCTTTTTCTTGGGTTTCATTTTCCGGGCATTCGCGTAGATTGCTGTGCTGTCTGAATGATCAAAGTGTCTATAGGAGACTGACAATTTTTGTGTGAAGGTTTCTTTTTTGTACAATATACAGATCAAGTTTTTCGATAATATAGCTTGAAATATTTTTTTCTTTTGTCATAATGAGAATGAAGAGAATTAAGGGATCTTAAATAAATGTGAGCTGTAATGTATAAAGAAATCTAAAAGTAAACTAAACATTTTTTTTTATTAACTTAGTTTGATTAACTTTACCTTTTACTTATTTAATTATCTTTATATAATTGTTTTAATGTAAATGTATTTAAATAAATAATTTATAAATAAATATGTGCCTTTAATTATGAAGAGCTTATCAACTATTTACGAATGAACTAGTTCATTGAACCTAGTTGCTTTGATCAATTTGGAATCTTTCCATTGGTGCACATGGCGTATGCGTAATATTGATGTGAGCATATTTGGTTGTTTCTTGCAACTTTTGTTGTTGTTATTGTTGTTGTTGCTTTTGAGATGTTTTATGGCACACCCTTCGCTGCCATCACTTAACTCTTTCCACTGTGCTGTTCCCAGCTTTCGTGTTTTATTTTTTCGCCTGGTTTTCTGCAAAATTTATGACACTCGTTTAAACTTGACTCAATGTTGTTGTTGTTGTTGTTGTTGGTGGGCTGGTTGTTGTAGCGTGTAAACAAACGCGTTAATAGTTTGCCATTTGTTTGGAACGCACTTGCTGTTGTTTTTGTTGTTGTTTTTGTTTTTGCTTTCTGTTTTATTGTTATTGTTGTCTCTGCAACTCTTTTTTTTTTTCGTGCCCTCCCTTTTGACGTTCATTTATTGTTTAATTCGGAGTCGCTGCTGTTGGCTCTGCTCATTTCGTCGGCCACGTGCCGCAAATAAAAATTCTATTGACCCCAGGCAAATATTGACAAAATTTGCACGATCCGCTCAAAAGCCGGCGAGGCTGTCAAAGTTGCCTTTGGGCCTTTACTTTTCTTGTCGTTGTCGTTGTTGTTGTTGTTGTCAGTTTGGGCCTCTCCACTGGCTTCACTTGAAGAAAAAAAAAACTGAGTTTTTATTTGTATTTAAGTCTTGGCAAATCTCTTTCAGCATTGACTTTGGCCCCCATTGACAAATGACGTCAGTCTGCCATTGACGAGCTATCGATAGGAATTGTTGGCCTGATAACACAGGTATTTTATCAGCGCAAAACAAAACAAAACAAAGCAGCAGAAAAATAAAAAAAAAAATAAAAGAAAAAAGAAAAAAGAAGACAGCAAAATGTATTTTCAACTCACTCGACCAAAATAAAGTCGAGCAGATAACTGATAACCAGATGTTTGGCATTCACAATATCAGCTTCTGTGCACGACAAAGCCCTTCAAAAGTTCGTGAATTTAAATTGTCATACGGAAGACACGTGCCACACTGATTAGATTTCGATTGGTCCACGTTTGAGTACTTTGAATGCACTCGAAAACTGATACGAACTTCCAATTGATCAGGCGAAGAGAGACCTGACTTCTTGTTCTAGGATTAAATATAGGGTATATAGAGGGAAAATTTGTTTTATATATTTTTTGAAAATAACTTCCAATTAATCAGTTAAAGAGAGACCTGACTTGTCATTGTGGAATAAAATATAGGATATATATAGTGTAAATATATTTTATATATTCGAAAATAACACCCAATTGATCAGTTGAAGAAAGACCTGATTTCTTGTTCTAGGATTAAATATATGGTATATAGAGGGAAAATTTGTTTTATATATTTTTTGAAAAAAAATTCCAAGTAATCAGTTAAAGAGAGACCTGACTTGTTATTGTGGGATAAAATATAGGGTATATAAAGTGTAAATATATTTTATATATTTGAAAATAACACCCAATTGATCAGTTGAAGAAAGACCTGATTTCTTTGTGGGATTAAATATAGGGTATATAGAGGGAACATTTATTTTATATATTTGAAAATAACACCCAATTGATCAGTTGAAGAAAGACCTGACTTCTTGTTGTGGGATTAAATATAGGGTATATAAAGTGTAAATATATTTTATATATATGAAAATAACACCGAATTGATCAGTTGAAGAAAGACCTGATTTCTTGTTCTAGGATTAAATATAGGGTATATAGAGGGAAAATTTATATTATATATTTTTTGAAAATAACTTCCAAATAATCAGTTAAAGAGAGACCTGACTTTTTATTGTGGGATAAAATATAGGGTATATATAGTGTAAATATATTTTATATATTTGAAAATAACACCCAATTGATCAGTTGAAGAATGATCTGATTTCTTTGTGGGATAAAATATAAATAATATATATAGGGAAAATATATTATATATATTTGAAAATACCTTCTAATTGATTAGTTGAAGACAGACCTGACTTATTAATGTGGGATAAAATATGAGCAAAATATGTAGGAAAAATATATTATATATATTTAAAAATAACTTTCAATTGATCAGTTGGAATAAAATCGTGGGATAAAATATGTGTTATATATAGGGAAAATATATAATATATATTTAAAAATCATATGTACTGAAAACCATTGCAAAAATTAACTTTACTCTTTATAAGACTGATTTAAAAGTTCTCTACATATTTTTAAAAATTGTAAATAAGTGTATTTAACTTTCAGCTTTCAAAGCTTGTTCATTTTATTTATATAATTTTCGAGTGTGTAAACTTTAGATTTAGTTAGTTATTGCTGACGTAGTTAGTTGGATGGCACTTAAAACAGCTGTGTGATTGACATAAATCCGTCTTTTGTCATTCGTAAGAACAAATATTTTGGCAATTCAAATATTTGTGTTAAGAAACAACTATTAACTGTATAAGTCTGTAAAGCCTGTGCCATGGGGGAGGTCATTTCTAGTTTAAGTTCTTTTTTATATATTTGCCACTTAAGAGCTTGAGGGCAAACTTTTGGTTTGATATGAAATGTGTTTTGTTGGCGTTTTTCTCAATTTACCTAAATTTGCGCCATTTGGCATTTGGTCGTTAAAAACATTGTGATATCTTAATGAACTTGGAGTCTAATCAAATCATCTCCTTTTTGTTGTCTTTCACAGCCATTTAGCTCACATACACAATTTATATATATATATATATATATTTTTTTATATATATTTATATAAGTTATGTGCCTGGTTTATACGCATATATTATTACGTCAGTGCAGAATTTTTGAGGAAATTTAATAATCATAAAAACAAAAGCGCAGGCACGCAAAGAGACGAAATGAATGACAGTATAACGTATACAATGTGAGGAGAGTAGAAAGGGAAGGGTGTAAAGAAAGCAAGAAAGCAAGAAAGAAAGAATGAAAGAGTCAACGCGGCATGACAAATGTGCGATAGCGTTAAATAATTTTTATGATGCGTTCGCAATAAAAGTGGGCGATGGGGTAGAAACACAAACACACACAACACACACAACACACACACAACACATACACATACATCACAGAGCATATAACTGACACGCGTACACAGAAAAAAAAAGAATTTATTTGGTAAAAAGGGAAAATTATTTTAATTAAAATTATTTAAATAAATTTTTTTTTTTATTTTGTATTTTTGTTACTGGAACTATGTTGAATGTAATAAAATTGCTGTGTTTCGCACAGTGTATTTGGCCGCTCATTCCACTGCGTTGGCTTGTTTATGTTTTTGCTGCCTTCATCTGCTTCTTCTTGTTCAACTGCGTTTCGCTCGTTGACTAATCAGCGGCACGTGTTTTTTCTGCAACATTGTGACAATTTCCTCTTTTCGCCTTTTCGCACTTCGTTCGTATCGCTTTTCTCTTGTTGCTGTTATTGTTGTTGTTGTTGTTGCTGTTATTGTTGTTGTTGCCTTCTTACGTGTGCTTGGCAGCTTGTCGTGTTTTCTTTATTTGAGCATTTCACTTCTCGCTTTTGTTTTTGTTATAGTTGTTTGTTTGTTGCTGTTGTTTTCGGCTGGCTTTGCTTTTGTGTTAAGTGCTTAATTTGTTTATCTAGCGGCGAGAATGCAACCGTTGCGGAAATACGTGCAGCCCGTGTAGGCCATCAACAGGCCGGCCTCAGACCCCACCTCTCCACCCACCACCCACTTGGCAATTCCTCGCATTTTCCCCTGCTCGCTGTTTGTTTATCGTTTTTTAATTCTGCGCATATTTTGCCATTGAAGTTTTGTAAATCCCCCTTAAAACTTAACGGCAAGCAAATTGACAAATCGCTCGCCAGATTTAGTTCTAGCCCCCGGGGTCTTAGCGTCGACCTTATATAGACAAACAATATAGACGAGAAAGTAAGTATTATAAATAAGGTCGTGTGTTGTGATGTATTGTCGTTGGGAATGTGCCAACTACTTTGAAGTTGCTTCCGGCACTGATAAGAGAGGCCCTGGTTTCATATTCCATTTATTGCTATTTCAATTTTTGCGTTTTGGGCAATATTGCGTATACGCCCAGTTCGCCGGTAGGCAAAGCAATTGTGCTGAGAGTGAAAGCGGAAATGTTTTCATGTCATGGACAATACCGATAAAAGACACGAGCTAACACACACAATTGTTCTATAAATATACGTGTGCTACTTTTTATTTGCCGGCAAGTTAATAATATTTAGAAGGCAAACAATTCTATCAGGTAAAGGTGAAAAAAAAAACACACATATATTTAACTGATTTCACGTAATCTGCATTGCAATTGCTATAAATATATATTTAATATTCATTAAATGCATTAAAATTGTATTTTATGCGCAATTATTTGTTGCACAATAAATGTAAAAATTGTCGCCATAATTAGTTTTATCTAATTTTGACATTTATTTAACCATGATTTAAGCGCAACCAATCGCAATTGTGTAAATATAATAATACAAAAAATAATATTTATATATGTAACAAAGAAAAAAGTGGAAAAATTATCGACACGCGTTTGAAATTGAAACTCTTTTTTTTTTTTGTGAATGGCCAATAACAATTGCAATGGTTTATTTACTTATTTATTTATGTCTGTGTGTGTGTGTGTGTGTTTGTGTGTGTGCTAGATGGAAGCCATGGCCCGGATTGTAATCGCAGCCAATCATCCTCCAATTGTCCACTCAATTTACTGGACTATTTGCAATGGTATGCCGTGATAACTGTTCCATAGCGGGACAACTAACTGCGTTTTAAATGACAGCTAAAAGCTAACGGCTTGTCGCATATACCCAAATAATACGCAAATTGAATTTGAATTGATGCTGTTGTTGTTGTTGTTGTTGTTGTTTGTGGGGCAAATTGTAAATTGATATGACTGCTATATGAACAGCAACAACAATTGTAATCAACTATACAGCAACAACAACAACGGATTTCGCGTAATTGGCGCAATTTGGTGCTGCGGATGGTATCGGGTATTTTGTGAATACGTGTACGAGTATGTGAATGCATTTGGACATGACACGGCAGCCGCAATTGAAATCTCAAACTCATGGCAATGACACACTAAAGCGACAACAGCAACAATAACAATAGAACCGCAATCGAATTGTATCGACACAGGCGCCACACAAAAAAAAATAAAATAAAATAAAATAAAAAACACAACACAAAAAAAAAAAAAACAATTCCAACAACCCAAAAAATAGGAGAACACAGAACAACGAAGATAGAATACGCTGATTAAATATGTTATGTACATGTTATAAAAGTAAAATGAATATTTTAATAAAATATATAGCTGCAAACAAATTCAAAGTATTTGTACAAAAATAATTAAGATGTTTTTCAAATGTTTTATTGCTCGGATTGGAATTTGATTTTGTTGTTGTTTAAAATTCTTGCTTTTATGTGTGTAAATGGAAAAAGCTATTAAATAAAAATGCACTAATAAATGGTGTGGAAAAATGTTGCTCAAAATATGCTTTATATTTATTTAATTGAATTTAATACATTTTTAGTTATTTAATTCTTGTATCTATTTTTATTATATTCTACTTTATTATATAAATCTTTTGTTGCGCTTCTTGTTTGGCAATCTGTGTAAAATCAAGTCACAGCATTTGGCAAGAGTATCGCAAAGTAACTACCTTAACTACTTACATGTGTGTACATGGAGCTTTGGTTACCCAAATCCCACACACGGCAACAACAGCTAAACAACACACACACACACACACACAGCTAGATTTGTGTGTGCTTGTGCTGGGCGCACATGAGCGGCAACTGGGCTGCTACTATGAGATAGCAGCAACAGATACAGATACATTTGTTGAGATACACACACACACACACACACACATACATACTCACATTGTGTACATTTGCACTTTGTCCATAAATGGCAATGGCAATCGACAAACGCCAACGCCAGCGCCAAAAACGCTTACTACTACGAAGCTGCCGAAGCTTTCATTCATAAAATCGCAAAAGGAAGCAGCGACGCCGACAGCGGGCAGCGGGCAGCGGGCAGAGAGGCAGCGGGCAGAGAGGCAGCGACTGCGACACATGCCCAAATTTGTGGCATCCGCTGTTGCCGTCGATTCGTGAGCGGGCGATTAGACGGCCGCTGCGACTGTGGCAGCGACCTTATTCCCCGTCACACACACACACACACACAAACAAACAAATATACACACACACATACACACAGCGAAATGCTAATTAATATTTTTGGTTTTGTTTGTCGCCGCTGTCTGTTTGTGAATGGGACCAGACCGGCCCCGGGTCCATTCATCATCGCCGAGCGAACGGACAAACGGACGGAGCGGAGCGGACGGAGCGGAATGGAGCGGGCAGAGCGGAGCGGAGCGAAACCATTCACAAAACGTTGACAGCTCCGGAACTGGGCGCTTTGCTGCGGTTTCGCTGCCGTTGACAAGCGATGCGATCAGCCTCAGTCGCAGCCTCAGTCGCTGCCTCAGTCGCAGCGAGCGGATTAGATCAAAGGCAAAGGTCAGTTTGGGCAGCCATTTAACCAGGTGACCCACAAGTGTTACAGTTACTGGGCAAACGATCTGTAATTTGATATTGCCACAATTTAATATTAATATGTTGCCCCAGTTTGGCACAATTGGCGGGTCGAAAGCTGTGTTTAAGTTTTAAGTAAGAGAGGTTAGATATTGTTAGACTAAAAGATAGTTACTGTAAACTGTAATATTATTATTATTATTATTTTGTTCAGGAATAAAGCAATTGATTTATTAATCTGCCTAAATTAAAATTCATTATCATCTATCTATTTAACTAAATAAGTATCTTTCTATCTAATTTATTAAATCGTTAAATATAATGTTAATTTTTAATTTTAATATTATTTAAAAAAAATATTAAATAAATAATTGTACAAGTAAATGTTAAAAAAAAAAATTAATAAAATTAAAAATGATATTTGAGCATTATATTTTATAAATTTTGCAGTGAAATGTTTTTAAATATCTATCTTTCTATGTAAATAATTAAATATTAAATAGTTTATCAAATAAACTGTTTATTTTAATTTCAATATCAACTATCAACTAGTTACAAAAAATTAATAAAATTGATAAATGATTATGATAAATGTAATGCATTATATTTTATTAAATTTTTTTTTACTTCTCTATCTTCTGCTCAATTTTCTATTTTCTGCTCAACTTCTATTGAAAGCAAGAACTCAATATGCTCACTTGCTCACTTTGTGTATAGGGTATTTATTATCAGCCCTAGCATTTCTTTACTAATAACACATTTTCACTTGGCTTTTTGTTGTACATTAAATATATATGTATATTTATATATATATAAATATAGCTGGCGGCTTTAATCGCTTGGCAAATTCTTGTCATTCCAGTCGAAAGAGTTGAAACGTTTGTTGATACCAATTAAGTTTGCTTTCGGCTATCGATCTTTGTAGAAATTTCGGGCTCATTAATGGGCCATTTACGAGTGTCCAGCTTCAGCAGAGATTGATGGTGCTGTAAATGGTTTTTTCACAATTTTATTTTGAAGTTGGAATGAAAGGCCAAGCGCGGCTTTTAAAGGCACGTGCAGTGAAGCAATCAGGTAAAAGTGGTTCATTGAATAATCTGCTCAATAGCGGTAAAAGCGACATCGATTTGTGTGCTAGCTAATTAAGCTATTATAATGATATGCTATATAGTATACAAATATATTTAAGTCATACTAATTATTACAGCAAGTATTTGTATAATTGTTATGGAATACAGTTTTGGATTAGCTTGCAGCTTTAAATTCTATCAACCCTTCAATTGAAAACCTGTAAAATTTAAAGCTTATTTCGGTTGGCAAACCTCAAACATGTTTATTATTAACTTTTCATCAGCAAACGTTGGAAAAACCCCACACGAAAAGCCCAAGACGCAAATTCCAAAGCAACACTTTCAGTTGCCATTCAAACGGGTACCAGCAAAACGAGCGAGATAGCTAAAGCGAAAGCGAGAGAGAGAGAGAGAGAGAGAGAGACAGGGAGAGGGAGATGGCTTTTAAATGTGGGTAAACAGGCAAAGGCAAATGGGGAAACTCTACGAAAAAGAATTCTTGAAATTTTTTCGCTTTGACAAATAGCAAAAGAAATTTAATATAAAAATGTTGTAACGCGTTGCGTGCGGAGTATTTATAGGAAAATATTTATGTATGTGTAAATATGTGTAAAGTCTCTGTGGGTCTTTTGTTTGTTTGTCTACGGACTAAAAGCAACAACAACAACTGTAACAACAACAACAACTGTAACAACAACAACAACAACAACAACATTTGCAAACAGAAGAAAACTTGTTGCTGCCGGTGGTTGGCGGTTTTTAGCTGTTGTTGTTGTTGTCGTCTTCATTGCGGCAAATAACCGAAACCGGCACAAAGCAGAACGCCCCGGAAAATCCACTCAACGGGATGGCGTCGCATCACCTTCAACTGCACCACCGAGTGGCAACTTGTTTGCATTGGCCTGGCCGATATCAATTGGTGCTCATTTTGTATTTTTTTTTTTTTTTTTTTTTTTTTTTTACTTCTGCGGTTCAGCTTGGCTCGCAACCGGTCTCCACTCGCAGTCGCAGTCGCAGTCGCAGTCGCATTCTCAATCGCGTCCGCGTCCGCATCCGCGTCCGCGTCCATGTCCATGTCCGTGTCCATGTCCATGCGTCCGCCAGCGACATTTGTATGCCATTCACATTCCATCGCCGCTGACTCACGAGTGTGTGCCGGCGTCGCGTTGCGTCGGTGGCAGCCACCGTCTCCGTCTCCGTCTCCGTCTCTGACTCTGCCTCAGTCTTTGCTGCTGCTGCGAGTGACTCTCACTGTGACTCCGCATTGCATCCACATTGACGTCCGCACGGCCATATGCATATCCGCCACTCATGCAGGCGGACTCCGTTGTCCGCCTACCAACACACAACACAACACCATTCACGCAGTTGCCGCACAGTGTCCCCACACACAACATCTACAGGCGAATAATAAATATATATATATATTTTTTTATTAATATTATATATATATTATTATTATATTTTTTTATTAATATTACCTAACAGGGGAACTTAAACAAATATATTTTTTTTATTTTTAGGAATTTAATATACTAATTGTTAATAAGATAAGTATACTGTTACCTAACGGGGAAGCTTAAACACATCATTTTATTTATTTATTTATTTTTTATTATTAATAAAATATAAATATTATTAAATATATTATTTTATTATTAATAAAATATAAATTGTTACTAAGATGAGTGTACTGGGTAGCTTAAACAAATCAGAAGTAATAAGAAAAAATATTTAAGTAAGTAGGCAAATACTTGACTAATATAAAGTCGGGTTTTTCAAATGTTAAATTTAGTGTTAATCGAATATGTGTTAGTTTTTTTAAAACTAGGCTATCAGGGGGTCAATAATAAATGTGGAATAAAAAGAGATTCCTGCCAGATCATTCATCAATATCTTAAGTCAAATCTAAAGTACAGTTGAGTCCCGAAAATTCGTAATCGCAAGGGGATCGCATTTTTTTGGAATGCTATTTATGGAGATTTCCATTTAGAGGGGCTTAAAAATTAAAAAATTTCAATTAATGGATCTTTTATATTTCAAATGATGTTAAGGTATGTAACTTCATTGGATTAAACAAGTCAATATAATAACATTTATTTGTTCGTCTTTTATATTTAAGAAAATTAATATATATTAAAATAAGGGATTGAATATTCGTACCGAGGGGACCAAAATGTTTTTAGAAACTTTTTATGAATTATAGAGATTTTCTATTAAGCCGGGGACAAATTATTGGAACTCTACTGTATATTCAAATTTGAATAGTAAAAAGCATACAGCTTACTTCAATTTAATAGTAGTGGCATATTTTCCCCTTTTCAAAAATGTTTTTAAAACACTTTCAGTCTTTCAAATTAAACAAGCAATAACTTTTTAGTAAAAGTAGAATTTAATCATTATATATCCGAAAAAAATCCTATGCCATTTTGACTTCTTCTTGTTTCCATGTTACACAAATACCCATTTGAAGTGGTCCTAAAAATAGCAGTGTTTATTTTTTATTAATTATTTCATTTATTTATTTCGTTAATATTCTCTAGTCTTTTTAGAGCTTAATATTTAGTTAAATAATAAATAAATATTCAATAAAGCCTCGCACTTATTTGACATTAAATTAAATTAAATTGAGATTGATTTAATACTATATATTTAACTTAACTTGAATTAATTTACATATGTTTTTTAACCACTGTGCGTCGTTGTTGTGCATTCGCTGCATTTTATTTGTTCCGTTTTCCGTTGCAGTTGCTGTTGCTGTTGTTGTTGTTGTTGTCAATGTTGTTGGCTCTGCTCTCAACCGGATGTTGTGGGAATTTTTGCATTCAGTCGAGTTGCTGCTGCAGTGTTGCTGCTTTTGTTACTGCTGCTGCCGCTGCTGCTGTTGCTGCTGTTGCTGCCGTTGCTGCCGTTGCCGTTGCTGTTGCTGCTGTTTGCATTATTAACTGTCATATGCGTTCGCTTAAATGCTTATTTTGTAATAATAAAATGTCATGTGTGACAGCAGCGAGCGCCGCCCCCAGACAAAAACAGAGCCAAAGTACACAAAACAGACAGAGAGAGAAACAGAGAGAGAGAGTGAGAGAGAGGGAATGACAGACTGACAGAGACGGAGACTAACTTAGTTATCAACGTTGTTTTTGCTGGCATTTCCTCTACTCAACGTTGTTATTGTTATTGTTATTGTTGTTGTTGTTGTTGTTGGTCGGCGCGAAATTTAATGACAGGCGTACGCCTTTTTTTTCGCACATGCCACAATTTCTACAATGCAGTCGACCCCCTTTTTCAGCTGCTGCGTGTTGTTGTAACCGCTTATTGTCGCAGTTGTTGCAGTTGTTGCTGTTGTTGCTGTTGCTTGCATATGCAATAAGTTAAAAGTTGAACGCTATGCGTGCTCAAAGTCAATTTGCAAGATATTTTCCTGCCTCAAAAACCTCAAAAAAAAAAAAACAAAAAAAAAACAACAACACAACAAAAAACGAAAAACAAACGACTACGAAAATGTACACACTACGTATACTTAATATTTTTTGGCGCTACCTCTGCAAGGGTGGCTAGCCGAGGGTGGCTAAGGGTTCAAGAGGGTAAACACGGCCACACGAATCCTGTTGCCGGACGAGTTTCTGTTTGTTTTCGTTACGCTCGCTTGCCTCGCCGCAAAGTGGTCCCGTTTTTAGAGTTGCATTTTCCTTTTATTTTATTTTGTACAAAATAATTTCAACAAAAAAACGAATATTGAATGTTTGTTTGTTGGCTGCCAGGGGAAGTTGTTGCTGTTGTTGTCTGTGGCAGCTATGAAATTATTTAAATTAACAGCTCGTTCGCGGCGAGGGTGGACAAATAAAAGGGCCAAAAAGGTGATTCAGACCAGGACAAGTAGTCGAAAAGTTAAAAATTAATTTAATAGCCAAAATAAAAGCATAAAGAAAAGTATGCATATAATTTTAATATATGCAATTAGGTTGCCGCTTAAGGCAAAAACAAAAAGCAGAGAAATATTTATTTTTTTTTTGTATATTAAAATTTAATATTAAAGTTTTTAAGCTAATGTTTTATAACCGAATAGCCTCAAGACAAGCTCATAATTTATCTATAGTCCCTTCGAAGCACAAAAGTTAGCCAGACTGTTGAGTCAGAGGCGATTCTTAAACACACCTTGAATGAAATAAGTAAGAAATAAGCGAGTAAAACAGAGAAACAGAGAAACAGAAAACAGAAACAAACAAAAACCTCATCAATTTATAGGAAACTATCTTGGTGAATGGTATGCAATTAGTGATATCATGGTAACCATAATTTCCACATTGTTGCCATTGAAGGCAATGTCAAGTTCCGTTTTCTGTTTCTGTTTTCGGCTCTTTGTTTTTATTGGTCGCTGAACTTTGGCACAAAGAAAAACACACAACCAACAACAACAACAACAATAAATATTGAATAAATGCACGACTAAGAGTTGCCCTTTTAATTATGCTTGGGATATAAGTAAATGAATCCAAGTCAAAGTTTACATATAATTTAGCTTTTAATGCTGTGCAGAAAAATTAAGAAAATCAAGTAAAATCTTTGCTAGTTTTGAATACTCTTTTCGGTCCATTTAATGTGTGCAGGGTATTTGAAACCGCGCACGCTGCCAAAGTTCTTTTGCTGCTGGCGATAAAATGCCACAATTATAATTCATGGAACTAATAATTTCTCAAAACAAGCCATAAGACAACACAAGGCTGGCCCCAGTCGAGATATCAGCGCTGCGGCGCTGATAAGCGGCGACTCAAGAGCCAACAACAACAACAGCAGCAAATACAATTCAGATCAGCATTGTATTTAGGGTGAGGCGATTGGGTTTTTATGTGGGGTTGTCGCAAAAACAACAACAACAACAACGCGAGAGTAGAAAAAAAATCCCCCAAACGCAAATGATTTGGTCACGCGAATAATTTATTATGCGACCTGTGCCGCCATCTCGTGACGACGTCGTCGTCGTCGTCGTCGCCGGATGCGGCCAAGTGGATAGATACAGAGTAGACAGAGAGACACCCACACACACACACTCGCACACACACATACACCCATACTTAGTTGGCCATACCCACTTCTCAGCCCCACCAGCCCAGTCGCTGCTGCGTCATCCTCAACTTGTCGCTTGCCTTTGTTGTTGTTGCTGTTGTTGCTGTTGTTGCTGTTGTTGTCGTTTTCATTCATACGATACGAACGCTCGCGTACTATGAGCTACAACTGGCGTACTATGAGATACAAGCACTATGGGATACAAATGCGAGCGTCGTGCATTCATTATCTGAGGGGAGGTGTCTGTGCATGGAAGGGCAGTGGGCGTTGGGCAGTGTGAAGGGGGGCGGGGAGGGGTTGGGGGGAGGCGTTTTACCCTCCCACATTTTCTTAATGAATGAATTGAAGATAATTAATTCGCAGCCGCTGCCGCAGTCGACTGCATTTTGTGATAGCCGTAGATCAGGGTTGGGGCAATGACAAGCTCTCTCTCTCTCTCTTTCTCTTTCTCTCTCTCTCTTTTCCCTTGCACAGTGTCGTGTGCAGCTGGCGTGACCACTTTGGGGGTAGGGTGGGGGGAGGTTAGTTAGGCCATTGTGGTCATGCAATCATCGCCTTTCGCTTTTTTTCTCTTCTTCTTCTTCTTCTTCTTCATCATCATTTTATTTTCATGCAACACAAAAAAACGCGAAAATGTTTGCTTAAATTTTTCCATATAAATTCCACATTTTATGTGTTGCTCGTGTTGCCAATTAAGAAAGCCAAACTGAATTCCACATAGATCATATGCTCAAGTGCCCAACCGACTATATAGATACTATATATGTTTTCTGGTCGTCGCATGATTCACTCGACGCGGCAATTAATCTCTTTTGGACTATTAAAATGTTATTACTCAAAGTCGTTTACGTGAATGTTTTAAGCTAATAATTTCCATTGCATTCGATTTGTATTTGTATTTTCTTATCGAACTTCAATTTGCCCAACTCGACTGTTTAATCAGCCACGGCACGTGTTGGCCCGTGAATAATTATGAAAATATATAAATTGATAAGGGCTTCCCTTGGGTGACGCGTGTTTTACATTACCGAAAATAAAAAATATAAAAAAAAATAAAAAAGAGACCCGAGTCTGCAAATTGGGCATTGAACATTTTCGCTATTCATCGCTAGAAAATTCAATTAAAAAATTCTATAAAGTCTGCACAGCACCAGAGGTAAATCCCCCGAGTTTCAAAATGTTCACAAATCCATTAACAAAAATTCTATGCGCCTAAGTCAAAAGGGTAAATGAAAAATGTATGCCAATATTTATTAAAATATTTCAAAATAAATTTATTTCTTTTATTATATGTATCTTAGAAAATTATCTAAAAAATTATATAAGCTCTGACTTATGTAAAACTCTGACTATCTTCTGGATTTCTAAGTTTCCTAGAATTATATTCTAACACACTTTAAACTAGTTAAAAACCTTATCAATATTATTGGGCCATTGAAGAATTCTCGTCAGCGATCTTTGCCCATTCATTTGAAGCCTGTTTTCAACAATGAAAACTGTTGTTAAGAAAATTCAATGATAGTGTTCTAGGAAATAGGTAAAATACAATTAAATTGCCAGTCTACACTTTCAAAGGGTATTTGGCTTTTCATATAAAGTAAGTCAACTATTTTCGAAGCCTAAAACTAAATTTTGATTGTCTGCTATTTTTATAAAAGAATTTTTAAATTTATGAAATCTTTCTTTAATGTTATTAAACTTATCAGAAACGAAACATATAAATAGATAAATATATAAATATATTCTTATTTTAATTTAGACTTAGTTAAACTAAAGTAACCATAAAAACAATTGATTTGAAACTTGGTTTAGGCATAAAAAAACTTTCTTTAATAAATTGTAGAAAAATGATTATCGGTTAAGTTAACTTTAAAATGATATTTGCAAGAGCATTTTGGCTTCGGCAACCCGTTGGATAGCTGCTGTCGGGCTTTGGTTGTTATCAGTGCATAGTAGTTCCATATTTAGGCGCTGACGCCAATTGCAATCTACTCCGGAGAGTAATAAATTTGTGAAATATGTTTTCTGTGGAATTTGTGAGCCGTTGAGCGGCGCATTCGAGTGCCAGGCGAATGAAGTCACCGCCCGAGTCGAGAGACGACAATGTTGCATGCGTCTCCAATGCTGATGACGCGACTTGAGTTAAGTTGAGTTCAGTTGAGTTGAGTTGAGTTGAGCTACGGCTACTGAATTGAAATTGGAATCGGAATCGGAATCTGAATCTGAATCGGGAACCGCAAATGGGGCCCGGTGACGTCAGTAAATTGCGTAACATTCGCAAAATGCAAATGCAAATGCAATTTCAATTTTGATTCCCCCAAAGGCGTCGAAATCAAGCGCCATTCTGGCCCCCTCCCCCCTTCCAAAGCATGACAAATCCGATGACGCGCCATTAGCCGGAACCCGCATACAAATCTATAAATATAGTAAAGACCAACTAACGGCACATCGATAGGATTGCGTTGGTGCGGGCTTAAATACGTCAAGTCCTGTTCGGGTAATCTGCATGTGCGTAGTTGATAAGCTGACTAAATATATATATGTGTGTGTGTGTGTGTGTGTGTGTGTGTGTTTGTGTGCTTGTATTTGTGTGTGGGGCGGACGGCAATTGGAGTCTGGTCGCGATGTCTCCGTTTGTTTGTCGCAAATTCACAAATTGTTCTTTCATTCTTTGTCATTAAATGGTCGAGTGAGGCCCAGAGAATGACCGCATCTGTCCAGCTTTGGAATTTATGGGTGTCTCACACTTTCCCACTCACTCTTGCTCACTCTCTCTCTCTTATTCTCTCTCTCTGTTGGTGTCTCACGCTTTCTCAGTTGTGCCTGCTGTTTATTTCTCCAGCGTTTTTATCTGCGCAAATATTTACGCTGAACTTTCGTGTCAATTGATGTCACATTCCTGCCGCTCCCGCCCCCGCCCCCGCCCCCTCCCCCCCACGATGTGTGTGTGTGTGAAATTGTAAAGAAAAGTGTAGAATTTGTGTGCCAACTGACCCGCCACTAAATCAGCTGATAATTCGACATGGAAACATGGAAATGGAAATGGAAATGGAGCTGAAGTTGTGTTACGATGCGGGCAAAGTCGTCATCATCATCATCATCATCATCGTCATCTTCATCATCTTCATCATTGGTTGCTTCTGTGTGGGCGCCGTCGATTTGTGTTGAATGCTAAGTGAGAATCTATGAGGCTGGCTTTGTGTATGTGTGTGTGTGTGTGTGGGCTGACTCTGTGTCTGCGTCTTTTTTGAACTTGGCATCAAATTGGCTAAAACATATTGTGGGTTTATATTTAGCCAATGGCATTACCAAGATTGCTGCACACATTAGACGAACGAAAGTGCTCCAGATGGGGCATCAAAAGTGTGGGAACTTTGGCCCATGTAATACTTTAAGTCTGTGCAGAAAATTAAGTTAAGACCATTAAATGGAAAGAAAAACCGATTTATTTCAGTAATAAAATAAATAATGCTTGTTTATAAAAGAATAAGTTGATTTAAATTAACACATTATTTTAACATTTTTTCCGTTTAATTAAAATCATAATTTTGTATTTATTGGCTGTATTATACTTTGAATATACAAGACTTAAAATCTACATATTATTTAAATATGTTTTCTGTTTAATTAAAATCATAATTTCGTGTTTATTATCTGTTATCTATAATAAATAGACTAGAATTAATATTTTAATATTTTTTTTGTTTAATTAAAATTATAACTTGATGTTTATTATCTTTAATATACAATAAATTAACTAGGATTAAAATCTACACATTATTTAAATATGTTTTCTGTTTGATTAAAATCATTATTTTGTATTGATTGCCTTTAATATACGTTAAATAGACTAAAATAAATATTTTAATATTTTTTCTCTCAAATAATAATAATAATTTCATATTGATTGTCTTTAATATACGAATATATGAATTGAGTAGAATTAATAGTTTTATATTTTTTCTGCTTAAATAAAATCATAATTTCGTATTTATTATCTTTAATATATAAAAAATAGACTAGAATTAATATTTAAATAATTTTCTTTTTGATTAAAATCAAAATTTCGCATTTATTATCTTTAATATACTATAAATAAAGTGGGCTTAAAATTGTGTTGGCGCAAATTGAACTTATTAATAATAAAATTTTATTATATTATATTTTATACGCATTAAATTTGTTCATTTGCATTGTTATTAAAAATAATTACAATATTTTCATGCACAAATTAGGGCTATTAAAAAGTTTGTCTACACTTGGCCAACTTACAAATTTCGAACAATAAAATTGAAAATTAAATTTTAAGCTAATTTTATTGGTTCACTCTGGTGTGTGGCTGCCGCAGACGCTGCCACAAAACTCTGCCACAAACTCTGCCCTCCCAGTTGACCAGCATTATTCAGCGAGGCGAAGTGTTGACAGGCGACAGCAGCAGACACAAACAACAACAACAACAACAACAGCAGTAACAACAACAGCAATGAGTCCATCGTGATAAACTCCATTTAAACAATTATTAGTTAAATTAACTGTTAATTTCAATAACCCAACTGAGGCGACTCGCCCTGTCCTTTGACAGGACAGGGTGCGGGTCCTGTTTGCCGAAGGGGGCACTTTTGGACAGACAGATTATTAATGCGATTATTGTACAATGCCAAAATGAATTTCTATTCAACGAGGCGTCAACTGAAAATATGCCAGAAAAGCCGAAAGCCGAAAACCGAAAACCGTTTACATTCATGTCCCGCATAAAAACGACAACTGCGGCTGCATTTGCAACCCAAAAAAAAAATAAAGGGGCGTGGCCATTAATAACACCATCATCATCATCATCATCATCATCATCATCTGTATTATTATTATTATTATTATCATACACAGTGGGCAACCGGAATCGATGTATAAAGTATTTGGTGTTTCCGAGCCAAATTGCAGTGGAATACTAATTTACAGATACAAATTGACGAAGCTGTCGCAGCGGGCAGTCCAGAGACAGAGACAGAGACAGAGAGTAAGGGGCGGTGGGCGTGGCTGTGGCATTATGAGGGCTGTTGCTAGTGAAATTTTGTTTGTCTCTCTGTATGTGTGTGTTTGTGTGTGTGTGTTGAAAATTCGAAAATTACGTGACTGCATTCGCAAAGAAAGGCGCAAAGAATTCGTTGGAATGTAGAAATTGGGCTGCGACTGAGCTGAATTTTAAATGACGAACGATCCCAAAAGGTGTGGAAAGGGCAACTTAAGTGTAGAAGGGGACTTTGGCTGGTCTAATTCAAAGCCCGTGTGCCCAAAGGGTGCCGGCCACGCAGCCCTTGACCGGGCTCAACGGGGTTGGGGGTCGAGGTCCGGGGTCCGGCGTCCGGGGTCTGGGCTCTCGGTTCTGGGTTGTGGGTCGGGTTCTGTTACGGGTCTACGACTACGTCCTCCATAGAGCGGCCGGAAGCCTCAAACAGTCCGGCGGCAAACACACGAAAATAAATCAACAAAAACATTTGGGCAATAATGTTGTTAATTTTTTAAGTTGATAAGGCCAAAGGGTGACGGCAACGCTGTGCACTGAGCGAAAACAGGATCAACTAGTCAAGAAGCTTGTCTATTTTCTATAAAATAACGTTAGTTAAATATATATTTATTAAATAATAAATAGATGCCATTGAAGAAGTTCTCAAACCTTATTTTTAATTTATATATTATATAGAAATATTATCGCATTCAAGAAACTCATCAAAGTTTTTTAATTCTCTTCCTGCTAGCTTTATGAAATGTCTAAATAATATAAAATAATATAATACAATATAAAAAAAATATAATATAATAAAAATAAAAATTATTCTAAGTCCCTTTTTGCACAGCTTTGTGAAATGTTTTATGTATAAAAAAGATCGCATTTAAATTATTAAATAATATATTAAATCCCTTTTAACATATATTCATTTAAAGTATTATATAAAAATATTTTCGTATTTAAGAAATTCTTTCAAATCTTTATGAAAAGTATGAAATTTAAAAATTATTACATTCAAGAATTTCTTGAAAATATCCTAAATCCCTTTTTGCTTAGCTTTGTGATAGGTATTATACATAAAAATGAATGCACTCAAGAAATTCTTGAAAATATCCTTAGTGCATTTTATAATAAATATAATAATAAATAAAATAATTTAAATAAAATATCCAGAAATTCTTTAAAAAAAAACTTTGCATTCCTTTTTGCATAGTTTTGTAAAAAGTAATATAAACAATTTTTAAAAATATTTTAAATGCATTTTTGTTGATCTCTTAAAAAGTTTGTTTAAAGATTCAAGCTTTGGTTGAGCTTTGTTTGCCGATCCTTCAATCAATCAATTAGCATTTTCTTGCAGTGTATTTGCCAGCAAACAACTTTTGTTTTGATGCACTGCGACAGTCTGTCGTTATTTGTGTATTTCGACGCCTTTTCACGTTTTCATTTTCATTTTCATTTTCGCTTTCGTTTTCGTTTCGTTGTCGTTTCGTATTTCTATTTTCTTTTCTAATGCCCTGTAATGTTCGTCATTTGCGTACAAATTGTTGACACTTTTTCGTGGACAGTCCAGCACTACGAAGCGTTCTCGTGCGTGCACTCGAAATGGGCCATGGCATTTCTATTTTGCATGCCGGCTCAACAAAAATAAAAAAAAAAAAAAAAAATAGAAGAAAAAAAAAGAATAAATAAATAAAAAGGGGGGTGGGCGGACACCGAACCGGACGGCCGAAACAAACTGGCCGACAGGCCGGCGAGCTTAATGGAGTTGTAATGAGTGTGAAAATTAATGTCGTCACATTACTCACGCACCCAAACGCGATACCCTTTGCAGCACGACAGGAGGCGTGCGTCATGAGTCGCGGCAATTCGTTTACAAAAGTAGGGTCGACCCCCGGACAGGGGGGAGGGGGGGGGGGGTTGGGCTGTGCTAATATTTGCGCTGAACTGAAATTGAAGCACCCGAAATCAATTGAGTGCCGGCCAAGTGCCAAAGGGTTCGCCCTCGACTCGACTCGACTCGACTCGGTTCGCTTTAGGTTTTTTTTTTTTATGGGCTCTGACTCATTGTGTCGCATTTGTAGATTAGATAGAGACTCTGAAAGATTATGGCTGCTGGTGGAAGTCCCAAATGTGTTTGTTCATATACGCAATATGTGGCCTATGAAATGTTTTTTTATCCAATTCTAATTGTTGGGCTTGAAGATCGCAGTTTCTTCGAGTTTGCAGTCATGTGTTCAAATTCGCGTCATCTTTGCATATGATTTATGTTCAGCCAGACAGCTGGAGCGACAGTTAAGATACATAAATATTTGAACATTTATTTACTGTGAATATGATTAAAAATGGGGTAGAATGATTTTAAGCATACGAATGTAACAGACCTTGAATTTTGAATTGTGAATAGATAAAGATACTTCTTTGAAGTAATCATAGTTTTATATAGATTTGAAGGGGATTGAAATGAGTGCAGGGTATCTTTTAGTTAGTCACTTTCTATAAAAGCTTTCCTGCTAGTTTTCTTGGTAGCTGTTGTAAATCACTGGTAAACAGCTCCAGCTCCAGCTCCAGCTGCAGATGAAGATGCGGATATGGTTAACTAGGAGCGTTAACCTGCAGCACGTAGATTTATTTGAGTAACTGTGAGATACGCGCAACTCTGTAATTGCTGGGCTTGTTTAACAACAACAGCAACAACAATTCATTATTGTGGTGCATAAATAACAAAAGCGATTTTCAAATATTTACAAAAGTCGCGCGGCCCGCAAAATGATTCATTCAAATTTTCTGCGAATTTCAAGGTGTTCACGTTGATTGTTTTGTTTGTGTCGTTGTTGCTGTTGTTGTTGCTGTTGTTGTTGCTGTTGTTGTTCTTATTATTATTTTTTATTATTGCTGTTTGCCTGCGGTAATTTGTCAGTCAGTCATTATTGTTGCGATTTCAGCTTTTTGATATAATGCGAATAGAAACGAGCCGTGAACCATTTTTAGTATTTTTGTTATTGTTTTTGTTTTTGTTTTTTTTTTTTTTATAAATAAACTGCATGCCATGATAAAAATAGCATTTGCCAGTGTGATTTCCAAAACGCAACATTAATAATAACAGCAGCGGCAACGGCAGCAGCTGCTAAACTATGCCAGTGTTGTTGTTGTTGTTGCTGTTGTTGTTGTTGTTGTTGTTCCTTTTGCCATTTCGCTTAATGAGTATTTTTGCAAATTTTCAACCCACACGCGACTCACTCAAAAGTCAACGACGTCAACAAAAATCATCAGCAGACCCATCAACGTCATCATCAGCATCATTATCATGATTGTAATGAAAGGTTGTTGTTGTTGTTGCTGTTGTTGTTGAGCCCGCACACGCTTGAGATACTCTTAACTATTTTTATAACCAGCGAACAAGGGAATTGCCACTTTAGTTGTTGTTGTTGTTGCATTTGTTGTGCTGCATTCGAAAATAGCTTCAAGTTCGAAACGTAGCTAAAAATAGTTAACACACAATGCGAGCCCAACTGTTTATACATAATTGCACAACAACAAAGGTGAAAAAAAAAGAATACGCAAAACAAAACAAAATAAAATAAAATAAAAAACGAAGTGTTTTTGTGTTAATGAGTCGAGTTTTTGGGCGAGATCTCTGACGAGATCTCCGTGTGTGGAACAGTAACCTGATGTGGCACGAGCTTAAAAAAAAAAAAAAATTGAAAAAAAAAACAAAATAAGAAGCATTCTATAAATAAATAGTTAAAGTTTAAGTTAAGATCGACATTTGAATTTCTAATTGGTCGAACATGCAGTCATATATATATATATGAATACTGTTATTGAGTGGACTATATTTGGACAAAGCACTTGAGGCAATTATCAAGACATTAAAAGTGGCTCTCAAAATTTATATATATAAATATTTATTGCTTTATTGCTAGAAATAAATGCATAAAGTTGGCGATTGCTTTGTTTTTAATGGTATTTATTTATAGTTTAAATTGGCGTGAAATAAATCTATATCTATATATATATGCATATATATGTATATATGTATTAATTGTTTTTAGAGTGTGTGTTTTTAATCACTGCAGATTAATAATAAAACTTACTTTAAAGTATTTCTTTTCAGTGGACAACGAACAAATAATATTGAATTTATTATTTATTTATTTTTAATTCAGAGACGATTTTGATTTGCATTTACCGTACGAGAATAGCAAGAGAATAGAAACATCAACGCACAGCTAGTTTGTTTATTGCGTATTTGTACAATTTGTTATCGACTAAAACAGAAGATACAAGCCAAAGATACAAATGTATCTATAGATATATACATGCATATATTTTATATAGCTACAACTATGTGTTATTCAATTTTTGGTGATGATGCGAAAAGCAACAAAACACATTTGTTAAAAACTAAAAATACATTTATAAAAAATAAGTAGCAGCTAAAGATACACACACACACATACACACACACAGGCAGTTTAAAGCTTCAGCGCTACATTTGCCTTTTAGCAATTGTTGCACAATCAACTTTTGGCTCACCTTGAGAACCCAAAGAGCCCACAAAAAACCAAAAAAAAAAAAAAAAACGGGGCAAAAAAAAATAAACAAACCCAAAACAGAAACCCAAATCGAAAAGCGAAATTGTAAACAAATGTTGACAAACCAAACATTGCGAATGCGACTGCGGCAAATCATGGCCAGAATCTGTGGCGAAAACCCCTTCGCCATGGCCACGCCCCCTTTGCGTCTGTGTGTGCGTGTGTGTGTGTGTGTGTGTGTTACGCATATCTTCCGGCACTTAGTTTCGCTTACCGAATTGACCAAAAGCCGCAGCAGCAAAAAAGTAAATTTGTGAGGGGGGGAGGGAGGAATAGAGGGAAAACCCCAAACTCAAAGCGGAAGTGCCTCTAATTTCAATATGGCCGCCACCCCGTGACGTTTAACACAATTGCTGACACAATTTCCGAGATTTATTGCCAGCACGCACACACACACGCACACACACGCACACACACGCACACAATCATCGAGTCAACCACATTGCGACACCCACAGAACATGGCGGCATTTGGTGGTTGCCAAAAGGAATTGCCGGCCCAATCGGTGCCACCCCCCACCCCCCTCCCTAAATAGTGGGGGGCCGCGGGGCCCACGCAAAAATAAATCAAATGAAATCGATGATTTTCCTTTTACCGTTATATTATGTCATGTTCTTCCGGCGCTTGGTCGGCACAAAATGTGTCAACAACAAGGGTTACCTCCAGCGGAATCGGATTGGTTTTGGCCCGGCTAAGGGCATTAGACGGCGGGTATTGGGATATTGGGATATTGGATATTGGGGCTCAGCATAAGTAGCCCGTCAGTCTTCTACATCTACTTCTTCTTCTTCTTATTGATATCAGCCCAGTCGAGCCGAGTCGAGTCGAGTCGAGTCGAGTCGAGGAAGTGGCCTCCGGCAAAAACTCATCTGCATTTGGCTCAGTTGCAGAACTTCATAAATGATGCGGAAGTAAAACAAAAAGCAAAAACAGAAGGAGACAGACAGCGGGAGTGATAGAGAAGGATGGAGGATAAAATAAAGCACATGAGCGCACGAAAGTGGAGCATAAGTGATTGTATAATACTCTATTTCTAAATCAAGAAAATTATTTAATTGATTAGTTAAAAAAAAAGTCTTTCTCCTTGGTATATATAAATATCTTTCAGCTTGTCCTTCATCTATTTAATATAAAAAATAAATGTTTTGAATATTATAAATTTAAGCTCTCTATTACATCAAACCAATATGCTCTTCTATGTAGGGTATACAATACGTAGAACTCTCAAAGCGAATTTGCACAGAAAATGTTGCCTTGGTTTGAGGCTGGCTGCCACGCCTCCAAAAACGTAGCTTGAAAATTTTCATTTGCCTGTCACAAAATGACAAATGAATTTTGAAATAAGCGCTCGTATCCGTCTGATTGTTTGTTTTTCGGTTTTCAGCTCAGCTCAGCTCAGTCTCTAATCCCCCGCCCCCGCCCCCGCCCCCGCCCCCGCCCCACTTGATTGCTGCCAGTCAGAGACGGAACTGCCGCTGCAGCTGTGGGTTTCCTAACTAACTGTGCATAGCAGAGTATATATAGAGTCGAGTGGAGCGCGCGTGGGTTGGTCCGGCGGTGGTGTCAATGATTGGCATTGAGCAGAAAGTTAAATTGATTTCAATGCAGCGCAATTGAAAAGCGCAGCGTTCGTTCGGTGAATGGGCCTGACATTTGCATATCGAGCGGCAATTTACCGTTCCACTTGACAGACAATCGCCGAGCAAAGGGAATAAAACCCCCCAGCTAGAGAGAGAGAGAGAGAGAAAGCATGATATGCAAAATAAACCACAGCTAAAGCAAATATATAAATTTGCCTTAAAAAATGACTTTATGTCAATCATTTTTATTAAGTGAAAATCTTAAAAAAATCATTTGTTAAAGTAATTAACATTTATTAAAATTAAAAAAAAATAATAAAACATTATGTATGTATGTATCTGTTAATTATACATATTATTTTCAGTTTTTATATCTTATCTTAGCTTATCTATTATATAATAATATATATGTATATATTTATTTATTTTTTATTTCATCACATTTTATTTATTTAATCTGTTTTTAGACAATAAGTAAATTTAGTATATAGTATGTATTAAATATAAAAAACACATTCCATTATATTAAAATTGTATTAATATAACCATTAAAACTCTTGCCTCAGACTGAATATATCTTTCAAAATTTGTAGCTGTATCTTTATTACAACATAAGATATATCTATATGCTATTTTATATAAAAGCATATTTATCATTTATACATATTTTATATGCAGATTTTTAATCAATTAACATATTTATATCTTTAAAATGTAACGTACTTAAAGATACATCTGAAAGTATCTACAACCTGTGAACAATTACTTTAAATATATATTCAAAGAATATTCTTTGGCATGCATGAACAGAACCTAAAGCTTAATTTGTTCTCGGAAAAGCTTTGGGGATATATATTTGCTGCAATTTCCACCCGCACACACGCAGGTCCTTTGGTTACGACTTCTAATTTGTTTTCGTTTTGGGGAAGGGGAAGGTTGGGGAAGGGGGAGCTTCGGCCGTTTCCTGGTAATCGACTCGATGGTGGAATTTGAGCAAATTATTGCAATTGACTTCATTTTCATAATTTTACACAAATAAGTTTTTTATGACCCAATTATGGCCACTTCCGCCTGCAGCCATAACAACAACGACAACAACAACTGCTTGAAAATGGTTTTCAGCCCGAAAAAGCGAATCCATGACGTCGCCGTCGATAAGGCTGCACTTAATTCCTTTTCTCTTTTTTTTTTCTTTTATTTTCTTTTTTTTTTCATTTTTCTCACCTGCCCCCTTCGTAATGTGCAAATTATTTGTGTGGCGTGCATTATGGCAGACGCCGCTTTATGGCAACATCGAGGATTCGCTTCCTGCAGGTTGTTTGTTATGAAAAACATGTGAGAAAAGGCGCCGCAGGACTATGCAGTATGTACACGCAAAGAAAGCGGAGTGAAGTAGTTTCGGAATGTCATTAAAATTATACAAAAAAGTATATAAAAAAATTATAATATAAATATAAAATTTTTTTAAATAAAAATAAGTTAAAAATACTTATTTTTTATGCAAAAAAGTTATTAAATTAAATTGAGTATTTGGGTATTTTAGCATAGTTTAAACGTTCTCTGGTATTTAAAAAATAAATCTTTAAAGGAAATTCTAAATTTAAGGCCAACCTTCTAATTATGAAATTGCCTTTGCTGAGTATTTAAAATAAAAAAGTAGAAATAATAACTGGGACTAATTTAATTAAATAATTAATTAATTAAATATAAAAAAATACTATTTAAATATATTAATAAATAAATAACTAAAATAAAAAAATTTGTAGAATGCCTCTTGCCTAACTTTTCGCTGAGTGTATTTATCCTCCTCCCCCAAATGGCACCTGCTGAAAGTTTCGGCTTGAGTTTTGCTAATAGCCAACGGTTCTCGTATTGGCTCCGGGCCTGAATCTGAGCCAGGGTCTGACTGGCTGGCTGGCTGGCTGCCTGGCGCCAGGCGTGAATTTTCTCCATGGCAATTTTTCTTTGGTCGCCTTTTTTAAGTGGCCCGTGCGCGACGGCAATAACGAGCCGACAACAACGACAACAACAACAACAACAGCAACATCAACGACTCGTTGGTAAATGAGAGTAAATGCAATAATTGCAATGTTTATAACATTAGCGGCAACCGACGCGACCAGCCGCCAAACCGACGACGACCAAAACCAACCAATCGACCGTCAACCCATTTTCCACAATTCTCATTTGCCATTTGCATATGTATGCAACTAAAAGTGTGTGTGTGTGAATGTGTGTGTGTGTGTGTAAAACAACCGCCATAATGAAGTGCAAACGTTTACGAACAGAGATATTTTAGTGGTTAACTCAGTGCAAATGCCAATTAGACAATCATCCATCCATAAGTTCGTAAAGCATTTAAAACTAGCCTAGCAGAAACTAAAGGAAAAAAAAAAACTATAGAGAAATTAATGGTAATTGCTTTAAGTGCCGAGTTGTGTTTTGTTGTATAGTGTTGTGTGTTTAAACAGCGGGGCGACTGGCTTCTAATTAAAGTTGTAACAGGAATCTGGTGATTAAGTGCAGGCTCCATTTACCAAAGCTTAAAAATCGTAAACTCTAAGTCTGCCCCCCCCCCCCCCCCCCCCCCCCCCCCTTCTCCCCCTCCATCACAAACTTTTTTTTTATAAACGGAGGTTTGCGGGGGGGGGGAGGAGGGGGGGGGGGGGGGGGGGGGGGGGGGGCAGACTTAGAGTTTAGATTTGAGTTGAGTCCTTTCATAATTTGCATTAATTAATTTGTTGGCTCATTCATTCAGTCAGTCAAACATTTGCTCATTCATTAAGCGGCTTTACACACAGTTTTTCAGTTGCTGTTGTTGTTGTTGTTGTTGCTCCCTTTTGTTGCAATCGTGTAGGAGGAAACATTTCCCTTTCAAGCTTAATTAAGTTGGTCACTTGGCTGAGGCGCTGACGTTGAGTGGGTGACGATAACAAAGACGACAACAACAACAGCAACAACAACAGCAACAACGATGATGGCGTTAATAATGACGATAATGCCAAAGCTCATCATGAAGTTGGCCTGACTGGCATTTGGCTTGGCTTGGCTTGGCTTTTAATGGCCTGCCTGGCAGCGCCTCCATCTTTCTGTGGGGATTGAAGAGGAGGTGAGGGAGGGGGAGGGGGGAGGGGGGAAGTGCGTCTGCATGGGCGAGGAAGTGAATTTTTCGTTTTGAACGTGACGGAAATTGAATTTCCGTTTCTTGGGATGACACTGCCGCCAACGTTGGCGACCACGGCAGCGACTTTTGCCAATTGTTGTTGCTGTTTGTTGTTGTTGTTGCTGTTTGTTGTCTGGAAAGTAGGCGAGTGACGCATGCGCAACGCCAACGCCCAAATGAAACTGGCTGGGCAACTCTGGGTCATTACAATATATGTACATGTACATAATGGAATAGCATTAACTCATTCTAATTATAAGCTACCTACAACAGTTCCGTTTTGTAGCCAATTGCCAACTTAAAGCAGTTTGTTGGCGCAAATGATTCACAGCAGTTAACACAAATGAAACGCAAAAGGAAACAGGTGAAAGAAAATGTCTAAACAAGAGATCTGAAAATAGAGATAGACCAGTTAAAAATGCTGATCTGATCTTGATATGGACAGAAGATCTAGTTAAGTAAATAAATTAAATAAATTATAGATTAACTGATCTTAGCAAAGGTTGAAGATGTAGTTTTATATAAATGAAAAAAATAGATAATATTTAAATTACTAATAGAATTATGTTTTAAATATTGATCAAAGAAAAAATCGAAACTAATGTAAAATTATTAATTTATGAATTATAAATTATAGATAAACTGATTTAAGGTTGAAGACTTAGTTTAATATTTGCAAAAAATTTAAAATATTTAAATTACTGATAAAATAATATTTAAATATTGATCGAAGAAAAACACAAAACTTGTGTAAAGTTATTAATAAAAATATTATAAATAATACATTATCTGATCTTAGCAAAGGTTGAAGATGTAGTTTTATATATATGAAAAAAATAGAAAATATTTAAATTACTTATAGAATGATATTTTAAATATTGATCAAAGAAAATATCAAAACTAATGTAGAATTATTAATATATAAATTATAAATTATAGATAAACTGATCTCAGCAAAGGTTGAAGATGTAGTTTAATATAAGGAAAAACTATTATATTTAAATTACTAATAAAATAATATTCAAACTCTGATCGGAGTACAATTATAAACTAGGGTAAGATTATTAAATGTAGAATAAATATAAAATTAAAAAAATGCTATAACAATATTTTACAGTCTGATATATAAACAGACAAAAAAACTCAGTAAAGACTGTTGTTAAAAACATCAGCTTTTAAAATAGTTAAGTAATCTTTAATGACAGAAATAAAAGATCTCGTTAAAACAAAAGAGATTTGAATGCATTATTCAGAAGGCATAGAATATATTTTATTTTTCCAAATATCTAATATATATTTCTTTGTGTTGAAACTCTTTTGGTATTTCCTTCTGCATTTGTAATCCTCCAGCAAACTAACAATAAAAACCTGTCTAGCTGTTTATGTGTTTTTGGCTTAGAGTATTTTACGATGATTATTAAGATAATATCTTTTAGAGACTGCACTTACTGCCGTGTTTAATGGTTTTCTCATAAACTGAACCTAAATTAAATTGACTAAAATATGCCCTATACAAACTATTTGCCTAATATTAAAAAGTATGAAATAAATAATTAGGTTGCAACCAAAATTGATCTAGTTTATGCTGTCAGCTTAAACATCTTTTGTTTCTGTTTACAGGGTATATAAATACTGTTTGCGACTGTTGTGAATGTGAATAAACGAGTGGCCCGTAACAAAAAAAAAATAAATAAATAAAATAACATTCGCAAGGCATTCACATTCCACCAAATTGGCGGCGGCCTTTTTAAATTTTTGCGCAGTTTCACGAGACGCAACAACAACAACAACAACAACAACAACAAAAGCAACTGAAGTAAAGGCCATGGCAATGCCGTGGGGTCAGCATCAATGGGGCTCCACTGCCTGGAAGAGACGAGGAGAAGATGGCAAACTGTGTCCGGGCAGCCGCGTCGAGTCGAGAGAGCTTCAGGCTCGCTGTGCAGCAAGTTGCACTTGTCTGCGGCAGCGACTTTTGGTGCGGTACAGCTCGGTACGGTTTTCGGTACGGTTTAGTGTGTGAAAGATGATGCAGCAGCAACAGCAACAGCAGCAGCAGCAACAGCAGCAGCAGCAGCAAAGTGAGACATACTCACAGTCGCAACCATATTTTTTTTGTTGCTGTAAAATTTGCACATGTGTAAACGTAGCGCAGAAAGAAGCTGAAGAGTAGCGATAAAAGCCAAACAACCAACAGAAGTTTGTACGACCAACAGATACCCTGTTTAACTAAATTTTTGCGTTTTTAGCTTTTGTAAAGTTAAACTTTTGTTTAATTAAAGAGTAGTTTACAATTGATTTTTCTGTAATATACCCTTTTTTAGATGGACACAGGGTATTACAACAGCAGCAACTTACGTATCTGGCAATATGAACGTCCGTTTCTCTTAACTCATTTTTATTTTGTTTTGCTGGTGTTTGCCGCTGTTGTTGTTGTTGCTGTTGTTGTTGCTGTTGTTGTTATTCTTGCACGTTTGCCGCCTTGTCTGTCCCCCGCCACGCCCCCCCCCCCCGCCACCCTCTAGCAACTGCTGCTTCACCTTGGCTTGTTGCTCTTATTGTCGTTGTTGTTGTTGTTGTTGTTGTGGTGGCTCTGCCACTTTCAGCAAAAATCCAACCGAAACAATAATAACAAAAACAACAACAATAACAACAACAACAACAACAGCAGCAACAACAACAACTGACAGCGTCGTGATGTTTTATGGACTTTGGACTCGCGTTTTTTCCAAGCCCCAAAAAGGCAAAAATTTAACGACGATGGAGCTGCATGAAAAATGGAAACAAGAAACAACAACAACAACAACAACAACAACAACGAGGCAAACAATTCGCATGCAACGTTGAAAAAAAAAAAAAAAAAAAAAAAAAAAAAAAAAAAAAAAAAAAAAAAAAAAAAAGAAGTGAAAAAAAGAAATACGTAAAAAATGAAGAAAACAAAACAAAAACAATAACAAAAACAGACTTTAGGAGAGCTGCAGATAGAGCAACAACAACAACAACGACGATGGCAGCAACCGCAAAAATAACCTCAAAGCGATTAAATTTTAAGATAACGGATATTTTGTGTGTGTTGAATAAAAAAAAAAATAAAATAAAATAAAATAAACCACAACTGAATTTTAGCACTTACAAGAAGCTCAAGAAGCAGCACAAGGAAGCAAGAAATGATGATGATAAAAAAAATTTAAGGAACATAAATAAGTATAAAAAAAAAATAATATTTTATAAGCTGAAGAAAACTTTGCAGAATATTTAAAGGAGCTTGCAAAGAGACAAAAAAACAGAATCTTTAGTTAACTAACTTAACTGAACTTAACTTAACTAAAGTTGTTCCTGTTGAATCCTTTTCATAAGTCTACCCATCTAATTGGCCCGTGTTGACATTCGTTGCGCTTACCTATCAAATATTTTGCTAGCATTTCGATATCTGATCTGATTTGTCGTCTGCCATTCACATGGCAATTACGAAAGCACAATTGCTGCTAGCCCCAAAGGCAATGTTTGATTACCTCATTTCTGGGCCAAGAGTTTCCTCTCCCTCTCCCTCTCTCTCTTTCGCTCTTTAGTGTGGCAGTAACATTACTGTAAAGTCAATCCGAGAATGTGCAGTCGACGTCCCGCAGTGCGTATGAGTAATAACCAAAGACAGCCAGAAGGGGTGTGTATGTGTATGTGTATGTGTGTATGTGTGTGTGTGTGTGTGTGTGTGTTTGTTGGTTGTGTCATCTGGTTGAATGCGACGTCGCCAACGCCAACGTCCAAAATGTCTAACGGAGAAAATCGCTGGAACATCATTTGTTTCTTTTGGAGAACACGCAAAGTAAATAGTAACATGTGCATTACTTGGCATTCATCTTTGGTCTGGGTGCCACCCCCCCCCCCCCCTCTCTCCAGCTGCTCCCCATTTAACGAGAATAATTGCAGCGCCAATGTGGCGCTGCTGCACTTAACCCCCAGCAGCCGAAGGAGGCTGGGGCAAGTCTTTGATGAAATATTGAAATTGTTGAGCTGCCGATGCTGGGGTCCAGCCAAACGGACATGAACTTCACACACACACACAAACACACACGAACACACACACACATGCATAAATCTGTAGCTAAGTTGAAGTTGTCACGTGACGTTCTTGTTGGCGCTGAGCTGGCTCTGGAAATGGCCGCTTGTTGGCGTCAAGTGCCTCGTTATAAATTGCCCAATTTAAGAGCAAAGGAAATACATTTTTAGTGTAAATAAATAATGATGCCGGGCCAATGCTGTAATGCTGTAATGCACCACGACTTGCAATCCGAGCCAAGAAAATGGCCACGTCTCTCTGGCCACAAAAATGTGGTTCGATACGCTGCGAAATGTTTGCCACAAAATTGAAGACACAGCTGCGAACGGCGAATTTAACAATTATTTTGAAAAGTGCCCAAAAAAGTGTTCAATATTAAATTCAACACTTTAAAAACTTGATTTTCTATCGTTGTAAATCAGTCGAAATCAAGCTTTTCAAACTTCTATAAAGCCAAGTAATCAACATCGGAATTATATAGTACTTCCAATGGCTGAAAAGAAGAAAGAAAAAAAAAAAAAAAAAGGGGGAAAATAAATAAATATATTTTTCCAACTTTGTGTTTGACTGTGGCTGTATTCATATTCATATTCATTTGTGTTCGAGTGTGTTCAATTGCAGTTTGGTCTGTTAATGGAGAATTCTTTTATTATGCTGGCGGGGCCAACATCAAGTATTGTTCAAGTACTGTGGCTATCATTTCTATTTTCACGATTGCCGACGCGGCGGCAGACAAAAGTAACGGCGCATTAAGTGCGCCCAGCAGCAGCGGCAGCAGCGAAAAAAAATTCCATGCTGCCCCATTCCGCTCCCAGTTTGTGCAGCGATGCGTTCGACGCCTGCATTGCATGGGGGGAAGCGGGGGGGGGGGGGAGGGAGGCGGTTAGCTTGGGGCGTGCACCTGCCACTGCTGCCACTGCTCGTGCCGTGAGCTCGAGTCACTGTCTGGCAATGCGCCCCGGCTCAAATTTGCGACCTGCCGCAACAACAACAACAAACAACAACAAGCAACAACTGCAACAACAACATTTAAAATCAAGCAAGTGCGCTTTGAGTCGCAAGCCAAGTGCGTGACTAGAAGTTACCCTGTGCGTACCTTAAAAAGTTAAAGGAAAAAAAATTATTCTAAATTTTAGCTTGATTCAGTTTTTATACTGATCAAAAATATATATTTAATTAATATTAATATTATAAATAGTTTCTTTCTTTCTTATAATAGTATCTTGCGTAACAGAACTTGTATTTGATATGTTGCTGATTAACTAATAAAGAATGGATTCTCTTTTTAATTGTTGTTCGATTCAGTTTTCTTACTGATCAAAAAATTTTGAACTTATATTTTTTGTATATTTTGTATTTTATAGATTTTGTCTGACTAGAAGTTACTCTGTGTAAAATATTTACTCTATAAGTTAACAAATTTATATTGAAATGAGTTCAGTTTTTATTGTAGTTAAATTCAACTTTCAAACTGTTCAAAAATATATTTTTCATTTGTATATAAATATATTTTAACTAATTTTTCTTGCCTAACAGAACTTTTTAGTATTTTGATAATTCTGATATTATAATTCTGATAAACTAATAAATAAAATTGATTCTCCTTTGAATTGTAGTTCGATTCAAATTGTATTCTGATCAAAAATATTGTTGTTACTTTTTAAAGGTTGTTTGTCAGACTAGAAGTTACCCTGTGTTCAGTTATGCATATTAAACACTTACTCTTTAAGTTAAAAAGCTGTTATAAAGTTAGTTTTCTATTAATTTGTTGTTGGATTTAACTTTTATACTAATAAAAAATACAGTTGTGAATTTATATAAATTATATTCTCTAGTCTAACATAATCTTTTGATATGATGTTATGTTTACCCTAAAAGTTGATAAGTTTATTAAAAAATATTAATTTTATATTAATGGTAGTTCGATAAAGCTTTTACATGATCAAACAAATAATACTGAATTAATATAAATTATTTTCTCTTAATAAAAAAAATTAAACTCCTTTAAATTGTAGTTTGATTTAACTTTTATATTGTTAAAAAGAATAGTAATAAATTTATATAAGTTAATTTTTCTTGGCCAACATAATCTTTTAATGTTGTTATGTTTACCTTAAAAGTTGATTATTTAATAAAAAAATTTTAATTGTAGCTTTCACATGATAAAAAAAAATTAGTACTGAAATTATATTTATTTTATTTTTTCTTAATAATAAATTAATCTCCATTAAATTTTAGTTCGATACAGCTTTCGTACCGATCAAAAAAATATTAGTAAATTTATGAAAATTATTTTCTCTTCCCTAACAACGTTTTTAATTATAGTTCCATTTAGTTTACATCTTAATCATAAATAAAGTAGTTACTTTATTTAAGTTATATTCCTTTTTTCTCTTACATAGCTTAGCATACCCCGTTTAGCTACCATTTTTAATGGGTACAAACAACAAGGGGCAACAGAGCATGGCAATCGTCGCTGGAACTGAGGAATGCCCCGCAAGATGCGACCGCAGAAATCTCCGCCTTCGTCTCCGTCTCCGTTTCTGCCACCTTCTTCTCCTCCTCCTCCTCCTCCTCCTGCTCCTCTTGCTGTGGCCAGAGCTCAAATTAATTTCATTATTCTCGTTGGCTGCCCTCGTCGGCCGGCGGAGTTTCTCTTCTGATGCGTGATGAATCAGCGGCCAACTCAGAGCCCAGCGCCCAGCGCCCAGCGCCCAATGGCTCCCTTTGGGGGGCGCCTTTGGCGGTTTCTTTGTGTGGGCGGTTTTCACTCAGCGAATATGGAAAACTTTCGTGTTTAACCGCAATTCAAATGCATTCTGACTTTGCATAACCTTCAATAAACTTTTATATTTAAGCTGCTCTTAATTCTAGTTTTCATTATTTCCCCGTATATTTTAAGTTGTTGTCGAGCAGTTCTAACTAAAAACTTAACTAATTATTTGCTTGGCATTCATTTCAACTCATTTTAATTTAAAACAAAAATAAAAATAATATAATATGTTATATAATAATAGAATCAAAATTATAAATAAATAATAAAAATAAATATCTCTTCAAAATTAAGTTCTTATCGAACGACAACATAAATTTTCTCAAGTTTGTTCAAAAACAAAATTGATTGAATCTATTTTTATTTATTATTTAATTGTTTATTAACTGGCATTTTGTTGGTCAAGGTTCACACACACTGCACAATATATTTAGGTCACTCTCGATACTCAAAAGTTGATTACTCTAGAAGCTGATCCCTGATAGCTGCCCAAATATTGCGCATACGCCTCGTATGTTTTTGTTTTTCTTTTCTTTGAGTAAACACAAATTGAGCGTAAAATCTGCTCAATTTTTGCGATATTTGAAATGCAACAGTCGACAAAAAAAAAGAAAAATGAAAAACAATCAGCCGAGAGCAAGAGAAATATGCCTACATAAACTGCACACACACACACACACACACAGCCAAAAAGCGGGTCAGTGTTGAGCGCCAAGGCCGAACCTTGCCAGCCAGCCAAAGTAGGGCGTCAGGGCGGCTGCTTGGCCCGAGGTAGGCGTCGCTCAGCGCTCGGTGGGCCGTCGACTAACCCAAAAGCCCCAAATGCCCCAAACCCCAAATCCAAAACTTAATTCGCGTCGGCTACAACGAGAGCTGCAGTCGCCGTCGCCGTCGCAGTCGGCGTCGCAGTCGCCGTCGCCGTCGCCATCGGAGCTGGAGCCGAGCGCGAGAGGTGGCGAACTGGTTACAGGTTGGGCACGTTCACTCGTTGTTGTTGTTGTTGTTGTTGTTATTGTTGCACTCGCAAAACGTAACGTAAATGCATTCGTGGCGCCAGGCAGACAGAGTATTAAACGTGATTTAGCTAAGCCAAGACGTTTGTAACAGCAAAGAAGCGATCAACAAAATTACTTGTTTAAATTGTTAATACTCTGAAGAGTTTTTTTTTTTGGCAGTACGTGCTTGAAGTTGAGACTTGGTCTGAAGCTTAAAGAATATTAATAAAATAACTAAAATAAAATATTAATTTTAATTTAAATATTGAATATTAAATATAATTTAATAATAGTGCTGCATCGCAACCCCTTTCAAAATTGTTTTTAAAATCCTTTCAAATAAAACAATCAATCAGCCTAGAATGAAGGCAATATAAAACAGAAAAAAAACTGTATTAAAATTGAAGAGCTTATTTTTTCATATCCTTACGAATATACCTTGTAATTACTCTAAGCTTAAAAATCATTTTAAAAATCATTTTATAAGAGAGAGGTCTTAAAAGCATAAATCTATATTAATTTATTTGCTTAATTAACTTAAATATATTCCGATATAAAATCCATTTAATGTGTGCTTAAAACCTTAGTCAACAAAACACATAAATCAATTAAACTATTTTCATTTTAAACAGGGTATTGCGTAGTCAGCTGTATTTAAACATTTTGCATTGCAATTGAGACTACGACTACAACACGTAGTAAATGCGACGTCGACAGCGACTGCGACTGCGACTGAGGCAGCGACTGAGGCAGCGACTGAGGTACGGATAGGAATTGCATTTGTGGTAGTAGATCATGGCCTGTTGTACGCTGAACGCTGAACGCTGTAACTGGGGCAGTTGGGGGCGCTTGCACTGAGCTGGCCCTGTGGCTGGCTACTTGTAGGACTCCAAATCATTTGTTATTTATCGCTAACCCAGTTAGCAGTCATCTTTCGGGGCGCAGTCAGCTCAGTTCTGGGCGTATCCTTTTGAAACGTCGCACCTTGTCGCAGCTCTCCTTGGTCCTTGGTGGCATCAAGTGCATAATTATTGCACCACCGGGCGGTGAAGTCACCCCGCCCAATGTTGGCTGCTCTATTATTAAAGGAGCTGCATTTAAAAATCGATTTCGCATGCACAGCAATTAAAAAGTTATTAACTAACCAAAAGACGCAAAAAAAAAAGCCAAACTAAACTCAACTTAGGCACCTGCTAAACTTCCCATACGAAAAGAAAAAAAAATATATATATTATATAATAAAAAAACTTTATCCTTTATCCTACTGTCCAGACATTTGCTTGTCGTACCCGAAAAAATATTATAACTGCACTTGTTTTCTTTTTTTTTTTTTTTTACTTTTTTTTTACTGCTTACTGCTCAAGTTTTTGGGACACTTTTCCCGCCCGTTCCATAAAAGTGGGCGGGGGGTGGGGTTAAGTTAGTTGAAGGCTTAAGGGGCTGGACTGAAGAACTCCGAATTTCGATTATGTTTGCAAGTTGAAGTTTCTCTTGAGTTTTGTGGCTGTTATCATAAATGGCTAAGTGCGCTGCAGGGGCTCGTTAACCCTTTTCAGTTAACAGCAAAAGTACATTAAACACTGTACTTGGAAATGGTTAAGCAGGATGTGTTTCACTAGAAGTTACCCTATAGAAAACTTTTGCAAATACATTTTTCTTCTTTAAAATGCAGCTAAACATTTCTGCGAAACTTTTTATAAAACATTTATGGAAAATACTCAGAAAATCTCATTTGAATTTTAGTTGGTATTTATTGTTTGCTTTACATAGAAATTCAACAAAATAATAGAGTAGTAAACATAATTATAGAGAAAAGTTTTTCAAGTGCTGATAACTTCTTGACTTTATTAAAGGTTAAATTAATATTTGAGCTGCTGTAAATAAATAATATAATTATGCTTTTGCTCACGCTCATTAAGCTAATGAATTTTGTTTTGTTTTGTGTTTTTTTTTTGTAGGGTATAATTAGTAGTTGCAGTTGAATTTGAGTGCAAGTCGCTTCGAGTATTCCGCGTGAATATCTTTCAATAAAACACAATAGGAATTCTATTTTTTATAGACCACACGTGACTCTATTTCTCTCTCTCTCTCTCTCTCTCTGTCTCTCTTGCTGTCTGTCTCGCTCTGTCTCGATGTTTTGGGCTGTGCTTGGGGTCTATGATTTAACCATTTGTTCCCATGCTCTGTCGCAGCACGTAGGCCCTGTGTCATAAAACGTTAAATTAGTTGGATACTATGCTTTGGTGATTGGGGATTCAGCCCGTGGAAGGGGGAAGGGAGGGGTGGGGGGGGGCTGTTGGCAGCTTGAGGAATTCCCAAGGCATGGCCTTGTATTCGTCAACGCGTCTCTTTTTTTTTTCTGTTTTTTTTTTGCCTGACAGTTGGCTCATAAAATGCACATGTTGATGGCGCGTGTTCGGCATGGCCAATAGATGATGGGGGGGTGGGAAGGGGATAGGGGTGGGGTAAGTGGGCGCTGTGATTCCTGGTGCTGCACTATTGTTATATCTATTTTGAAATGCTGCCCGCGTGACACTATCAATAGCTGCAACCGCCTTCATTTCAATCTAGTTTCCCTATTTGATTTGAATTAAAATAAGTTACGTGAGTAGCGGCTGACATTTTCCATGTTTTCCTCACACATGTATCTATAAGATGCACACACACACACACACACACGCCTTCCCTTAGGGCTGTCGGCCCTGTGGGTGTTGCTGTTTTTTTTTTCCATTTTTTTTTTTATGGGGCGGGGCCTGCTTGGCTGACCTAAATTCATTTAAGTCGATCGATATTTGTGTGCGCTGCACTCGCTATTGCCATCTCGCTCTCTCTCTCTCTCTCTCTATCTGTGTCTCTCTCCCGCTTTGGCTGCATGACCGAAAAAGGCAAAAGTGTATATAGAGCATACTACGTTCCATATAGTACTTGATGCCATGTGCTGCAACAGCAACAACAACAACAACAATATGAGAAGCAACAACTGCATTGCAATTATTGTGAAATTCTACTACAATGGAAATTCTACGGCAGTCACAGGCAGCTGCCAACGTCAACGTCGCTGTCGACGTCGCTGTCGACGTCACCAACGTCTCTAGCTTCCGGCTACGTACGTCCATTGTCATGAATGTGTGTGTGTGTGAGTGTGTGTTGGTGTGTGTGTGTGTGTTGGTGTGTGTATTTTAGTTTGGGTTGTGGGCCTTACTGACATTCCATTGTTGACTCTTGAGGCTCAGCCTCGTGAGCACACACAACTTTGATGGCCAAAAGGCAAATTTATTCCTTGCCTTCTGTCTCGCTCTAACTAACACAAGCCCAGCCCCAACCCTTGCCCTCTTTCCCTTACCCCCCTGAGATGCAGTCTCTTAAATGTGGCACAAACGCTCGCCTGACAGCTTGCAAAGGAATATCAGGACACACACATACACACACACACACACACTTATATATAGAATCTATTTTGTACCCGTTGGACCTTGATAAGCAATTCTAAAGTTGATACCGAAGGTCTTTTCCTTGTGAGCGCAGGAAAAGCTTGAAAAACTGAATTTTCTTTGCAATTAACAATTAATTGTCAGCGAACCGAAAAGAATATTATACTTAAAAAAGAAAGTACTCTAAAGCTTAAAATTAATATATTTTAAATACTTTTTTCTGCCTGCAACTTTTCATGAGTGCAAAATATATTTAATAAAAAATAAACTGAACGTGAAAAGTTCGAATCAAAGGAAATTCCAAATTTAATATTTGCCTTGACAATTTAATTAAATAAATAATAATACAATAAATTATTCCTATTTTTTTTAAATTAATATATTTTAAAAACTTTTTTAATGCTTCACACTTTACATGATTGGAAAATATATTTAATAAAAAACTTCGAGTCAAAGAAGAATCTAAATTAATTATTTGTCTTGGCAAATTAACATTTAATTGTCAGCGGACTCTATATATATATACATATATATAAATTAAATATATTTAAATATATATTTTAAATACTTTTCTTATGCTTCAAACTTTTCATGAGTGGAAAATATGTTTAATAAAAAACTAAAAACTTGGTTTGAAGGAAAATACAAATTAACTATTTCCCTTGGATATTAATAATTATTTTTCAGAGGACTCTAAATTTTAAAATGAATATATTTTAATTACTTTTCTTATGCTTCAAACTTTTCATGAGTGGAAAATATGTTTAATTAAAAACTTGGTTTGAAGGAAAATACAAATTAACTATTTCCCTTAGATATTAATAAATATTTTTCAGAGGACTCTAATTTTAAAATTAATATATTTTAAATACTTTTCTTGTGCTTCGAACTTTTCATGAGTGGAAAATATGTTTAATAAAAAACTTGGTTAAAAACTTGGTTTGAAGGAAAATACAAATTAACTATTTCCCTTGGATATTAATAATTATTTTTCAGAGGACTCTAAATTTTAAAATGAATATATTTTAAATACTTTTCTTGTGCTTCGAACTTTTCATGAGTGGAAAATATGTTCAATGAAAATAATCTGCATGTGAAAAGTTCGGTTCGAAGGACAATGCATATAGTTAAATGATGACATTGTGTCACAGGACGGTTGCAACTTGCCTGACACTCCGTTCGTGGCACATTGCGCATACGCCCCGTGGGCGATGGCTGCATTGAGTTGATGTGCTTATTGCCATTTGGGTCTTGGGGGGTAGTCGATGTTGGCAAAACTCATTACGACGCCGCATGAGTGACATTTCCACGCTGTCAACATGACACATTTCATACATAGCGCGAGGGAGAGAAAGAGAGAGAGAGAGAGAGAAAAGGGGAACTTTCTTATATATAGATATATATATATATATCTTATACATATAGATATATATTTATTTTTGCAGCCACATTCTTGGCATGCAAGCCACTGTGTGGCTTAATGTGCCACTGCCCCCAGCTGCCACATGCCACATGCCACACGCCCACACACACACACACACACAGACACATTTACCTCTCACTCCATATGCTGCAATATTGTTGCTTGTTTCCATTTGACGGCGGCGAACTTTGGAATTACAACGCATTTCTTCACTTTCGCATCGGTGGCTTCTAAGCAGATTATTATTGTTGTTATTATGGACCCGTTGCGACGTTGCCTTTGTTTTATGCGAAAATTGAATTTGCCGTTGGAACTTCACACACACACACACATACACACACTTACATATATGTTATGCGTGTCACAATGCATCGTTCGTTGCGGCTAATGGCGACGCATGTCAACATTTGCTGAGCTTTTGTGTTTAAATATTACATGTTGTGCCAGCTCGCGTGGCAACCCCCCCCCCCCCCCCCCCCTCCCACCCCCCCCAAACCCAACGGTTGTTAGCCAAAGCCGAACGCAGCGGGGCTGACTCTAAAGTTGCCTTGGCTTTAACACGAAGCGTGTTTTGTGGCCATAATTGAATTATGCCAAAGTTGTTGATTAGTCCAGATAATGTTTTCAGATGGTGATAATGATAGATATATATATATATATGAATATATATATATATATGTACATATGCATATACTGCGTTTAAGCAAATGGAAAAATGACTTAATTAAAGCGACGTTCAACTGGCCTGTGATTATTTCAGACACCGTTATTTGCATATTTAATTAAAGTCAGCGGAAAAACTTTCGAAGAGGAGGCGTTTATTTTTTTTGTTTGTTTGGCGTTGGCCAATCCATCAATAAATAACTTCAGTTTACAGCCATTATAAGTCAAAACTACAACAAGGAATGCTTTTGAAGGACTTAAAGTTTGCAATTGGAAAGCTTGGCTGGGGAAAGGGAAAAGTTTAATTGAAACTCAGTTTTCCATTCGCAATTCAATTCGCGTATAATGTGAGCCGCTAAAAAACACGGTGCAAACGTGAAGCGGAGGGGGCGTGGCAGATGCCTGGCTGCAGATAGTTGGGGCGCAGAATTGGCTGCAACTGGAAAAAGAATAATGCCGAGCACAAGGCCCGTGCACACACACAAAAGATGTTTGCAGTTAAATTAAATGAAAAAGTTTACAACTTTTTTAATGAAATCATTTTATGTCTTCTTCTTCTTTTCTTTGCATTTTTTTTGTTTGTTTTTTTTTTTTAGCATAAACAAAGCGCTCGGCGCAACAATAGCAAACAAAACAAATGCGCCAGTTGCACTGCCCTGACAAAAAAGAAGAAGGCAAAGAAGGGTACGGGGGCGGGGTGGGGGGGGGGGCGTGTCCACAAAACTTGAAAGAAAAACTTGCATGCAACTTGCAGGCCAAAGAGAGCAGCGCAAAAGAGATCCTTTTGCGGCAAACAAACACACTGCAACACATGCCCATATGTAGACAAAGCATATGTGCACTGAGAGAAATGAGTAAATCACATAAATTAAATTTACATAAATTAATCAAATTTAAAATAAAAACTTTAAGAGAAAATTCACAAAATCTATCTTTATATTTTTTTAATCAAAATACTCTTCTTTTTCGCTAAGTGTATATATGTGACTGAGTATGTTTGCCCGTGTATTTGCACAGCTTGCAAATGAAAGTTTTGCTTAAATTGCTCACTTGCTTTTCACATTAAAGTCTTAAAGGAAGAAACGCGCGGCGGGAGCGGGGGGTGTTTTGGGGCGGGCCCTGGGGTGACCCCCCCCCCCCCCCCCCCCCCCCCCCGTCAGGCTAATGAAAGGGGCCGGTGTCCTTGGCTGTCATTGGATGCTGCCACGAGCTGGGGTCATATTTGTGTCATGGCTAAATCTTCGACGAGCTAATCCGACTGTCAACCAGCGAGCGCAAATGGCAGCGGGAAATATGCCAAAAAAAAAAAAAAAATAAAAGAAGAAAAGAAAAAAGAAACGAACCGAAAATTAGCTGCGGGAAAAACTATCTGTGGAAATGGGGCACGCACAACGGGCGAGTTAAGTGGTTTTCAACATTACCAATCTGGCCAACCCAACTCGGTGTCGACACTTGGCAACCGCTGCCAGTTCCGTCAGTTGTTAATGCACGCATTTCCGTTTCCCTATCCGCCAGCCAGTAAATTTATGTTTTATTGCAGCTGTTGCGCCCCCCTCCTCCCTCCCACCCAAAATGGCGACCGTCGCCTAACGCTTTTATTGGCACTGTGATTTCTGTGCGCTGATTCTAGGGGATTACGCTCCAAGGCGCATAACTCTCGACTTTGCTGCGCATTAATCATAAAGCGGTTTTCATGGCTGCCAACGCCTTTCCCCCCTCCCCAAAACCCCACCCTCCATTTTCCTCTTCCTGCGTATTGCATTTAATTTGGCATTAAGTGCATTCGCCCGGAGTTCCCTTATGGCACTTAAGCACTTTACGAGTGCGCCCCGATAATAAAGGAAAACTCGCCACTCACCTGTGTGCAACGTTCTGCCAAAGCTACAGCTCGGATTTTTATGGGCGCAGACATTATGGCGGCACATGTATTTATGGAGGCGTCGTCAGGACACACCGAGGTTGACGGGCTGACGGGCTGACGGGCATGCGTTGCATCAGAAGTGAACACAATGTGGACACAATGTTAACCAAGTGACGATGACATCAACCAAGTGCCGAAATGGAAAACTTCAAGCCACATAAAACATAAGTACAATACTTAAGTAAACCACTTTTCAAATCAATCAATCAAGCTTCAATTCAGACACAGATTAGCTAAAGTCAAAAAATCGTTAACTAATCTATTCATGGGAAATTTTTAAATAAATTAGAAATAGTAAAAATAAAAATAAAATATAAATAAAATTAAAATGAAATGTAAATAAAATAAGAATTAAATAAAAATGAAAATAGAATAAAAATTGAAACAAAAATTGAATAAAAATGAAAGTAAAAGAAAATTAAAAATAAAAACAAAAATAAATATAAAATAAAATTTAAATAAAATTAAATAAATAAATCTAATCTAAATTATATTTCAAAACGAAGTCTTGAACTTCTTATTTTATCCTCCATAGCTTTTATTTATCTCTCAAAAAAAAACAAACTAAAAATTTATACAAATTTCACATAATTAATCAAAATTCAAATCAATCATATTTTCGTCTAATCCAATCAAATGGCAGATGTAGAAGAAGAAGAAGAAGAGGTGCTTGTGGAGGCGAATGCGGTTGCACAAGATGAAGGCGAAAAGCCCGAGGACGAAGCTGCAGAAGCCGAAGAGGTTCAAGAGCAGGACGAAGCGGCCGAAGAGGATAATGCGGATGAAAGCGAAGAGGATCCTTTCGAGCTGCTGGACGAGGACAGCGAGGACAACGAGGAGCAGGCGCGCATGTATCGGGAATATTTGGACTTGATAAAACAGATCGACTGCCAGAATGCGCTGATAAACGAACTGAAGCAGCTCTCCTACGAGCTGAAGGAGAAACCCTGCCAAACCCTCAAGGATCGCGCTGAATACAAGAGGCTGCGCATTTGTCTCGATCAGGAGAATGTCAAACTTAACACGATGACGAATCGCGTGATTCAACTGCAAAATAACGGTTCCAAGCGACGTTACGAGAGCATCGAGCTGACCACAACGAGTTTCGAGGACGATCTGCTCCTGCGATCAACGGGTTGTTGGCCCTCAACCAAATGTTCAACTTCATCCAGTAGAAAACCGAAAGCCGCTCAAGCAATTTGCGATGCCTTAGATGATTCGGAGTCGGATTCGGATTCGGAGTCGGACAAGTGCTGTTGCTCGGGCAGACGTTAAGGCTGGATAAATGTATTTTAAATGGAACGACTGGAAGCAATGTTTACGGAAACCTTTATTCTCTCTTGTCAGCTTTTTTTTTGCCATGTATTTTCAATTCGTTGGATAAATTCTTTTTCCTATTTTTAAAACTAGAATAACTTTCTCTGTGCATTCGTTACAAGCTGCCATAAGGCACTCCAGTGTTTATATCTATAGGTTGACTGGTTTCGGGGGAGGGGGGCAGAAACCGCTCATTGAGCAATTCATTCAATCGACGAATTCAATAAAGTACAACTAATAAAAATCAAGCGAATGCGAATTGGCAAATGCCAGAGACTTTGCGAGGGCAAACAGAACTGCGAGAGAATTACAATTTTCTCGCCATTTGTTTTTGCGCAACACGCAACACGTTTGTTTGCCTGTCATAATTCGCCCAAAGAAACCCCAACAAACAAACGAAGACGAAGACGAAGACGAAGATGGCGAGGGAGATGGCGAGGGAGAGGGGAGATGGCGAGAAGTGTAAAGGGCGGCCAGAAAATCGCGCGCATTCTGCAGAATGCGAAGGGGAGCCTCAATGCGACGTTAGTGGTCCATCAAATGCTTGTAAACAAAGCCAGCAAACGACGACGACGACGACGACAATGATGAAGCGGAGGAGGAGGAGGAGTGAAAAGAAGTAGCGGAGAGCGGGGGAATGGGAGACATGGCAATAACAGGGCTCCGTCTGTGGCGGGCGAAGTGCATGCAATGGCAATGGGCACAAAAACAAAAGCAAATGCGAATACGAATGCGAATGCGAATGCGAATGCGAATGCCAGTCAGCCAGCCAGACAGAATAAGGGGATCAAAGCAAAACTCGCAAGACAAACACGACGAAAAAAAGAGAAAAAAAACAACAACAAAAACTGAAGGAGCGGCAACGCTTCGCTTGCTGGTTGTGGCCAGCCAGAGGGGAGAAGCTGGTGGCGAAGGGCGGAGGTAGGCAGGCTTAGGTTAGGCCAGGGGCAGTCGTCGATGCGAAGCAGCAGCAATAACAACAACAACAACAACTACAACAGCAACATGGCGCAGTTGGCGTCTGGGCTGCGCTCCTGTCTGCCACGCCCATGCCGTGGCCCTTTTTTGGCATCCACGTTTCACATTCACAACGTTTCGCCGCTCTCTCTCTCTCTCTCTCTTTTACTCTCTCTTGTTTGCTCTGTCTCTCTCTGTCACTGGCAAAACAAAGTCAACTCCTGCAAAAAAGGGGAACGTTTTTGGCGCGCAAATCCAGCCAAATGAAGCCAACATTCAACTGCCGCCGACTGCAGCAGCGACGTCAGCGGCAACTGCGCGGCGGCGTCACCTTGCGTCCATTCACCTCGCCGAACGTGGAGAACGAGTATTTGGTGCGGCAAGAGAGTTCGTCGGGTGACGAGGGGGAAGGGGGAAGGGGGACGCGGGGGGGTTGTTTGAAAAAGGGGTTTTCATTTTATGCGCTTCGATTCGATTCCATTTTCCATTTCGTTCTACTCAGTTTTTGCTTGTGTTTGTCTTATTGTCTGCGGCCTTCCCACGTCCAGTCACCAATCCCCCCCCCCCACCAATCGCCATCTTTGAGATTCTTGCAAATTCTTTTGACTGCGATCTACGACGAGTAGCTGCGCTGAGGCGTAATTATTGTCGATACATGAGCACAAGATATTTTACAACGTAGAAACCAAGTTGGAGTTCGATGCACTGCCAAGCACAGCCAGCGGAAGATACAGCACCCAAAGCAGCAAAGCCAACATACAAAAGATACAGATACAGCTACAGATACAGATACAGATACAGCTACAGATACATAGATACAGATACACAGATGTAGATGGCAGCGTGTTGATGTTTTTATATCTATCAGATGCCGATGCCCCATTTGCCGTTTCGCTGTGTGGCAAGTGTTGGCAAATTGTGGCCACCGAATGGGTCATTTGAGCTGTCAGTAGGGACACTTCTTCTTCAGCTTGGCTAGGGGCATTTCCGCTGCCCACAGAGAGCTTGTGCATTAGGGTAAGACGATAAAGCGAAGAACGCTTAACTTAAAGACACTTGCTGTCTTGTATCCTATAGATACTTTGGCTATGTCTTTAAAACAATTCGTGATTAATCTAAAATACTCATCTGGTAATAATTTAATGAGGAGGACAAAAAATGTATTAAGATTTTTTTGAGCTTCTGCATTTCACTTTCCAGGCTTTCCAATAAGATATCAATTGTTACATTTGGAAGACTGGAAATAATAAGAAGCCTTTTTGGTGTGTACTCTGGGAGAACAGGAAAAGCAAAGAAAATTATTAGATTTTTCCGGTTTTTTTTTTGGATTTCAGCAATTAACTTTCCAAACTTTCCAACATGATTTCAATTATTAAGTTTGAAAGACTGAAAAGATCTCTTGTACTATTTAAATAAGAATTCTTTTTAGTGTGCACTCTGGAAAACAAGAATAAGCAAAGGAAATCTATAAGATTTTCCAGATATTTATGGAATTCTGCAGCTTACTTTCCAGGCTTTCCAATATGATATCAATTGTTAAGTTTGAAAGACTGGAAGGATCTTAAAGGCTAATGCTATTTACTTTATACGAATAGAGTAAGAGAGTTAAGAACTTAAAGAGCTTTTCACAGCTATCTTCACATCTGAATATTTATGTGCCTGTTACCTTTTTGACACCTTTTGTCTATTTGTTTTATGCTTGGCTGACAGTTGACCTTTTCCCATTCAACTTTCAACTGTTTCTGGCACCTCTTAACCAACCAATAGTTTTATCTGCAGCGTCCAGGTGTGGTTAATACGCATCTTTTGGCACTATTTCTTTTTTTTTTTTGATGGGTTGCGCAACTAAGTTGCAAACTTTTCACTGGCTGCATATCACTTTCAACTCTGACCTTTTATGGCCTTCTAAGCCCGAACATTAACTGTAAACACATACTTATCAAAGCGCGACACAGCCAACAACAAACTAACCGAAAACCTTTCCCCCCACATTTTCTGCGTAGACACGTGAATTGCGAGAAAAACTTTTCTAAATTAATTTCGCATAAAAAAAAAAGAAAGGAAAATAGAAGGAGGCAAAAGCAACAACAGCATCCATAAAATTTGATGCGGCGCAGAAGCGTCAACGCACGCACAAAGGTCACAGGCGGCGCTCGGCGAGGGTCAAAGTTCAGAGACGCGTAAATTTGCCGTTACGTGCGTAGCGTCCCAGCCAGACAAGAGTTTTGACAATAGCCACAACCTCCCCCTTGAAAAAGCCATATGCTGCAATTACACAATAAGTAAAAGGCAACTTTTCGAAGCTTAACTTTGATAAAGCATATATAATAAATATATATAATAATATATAATATATATGTATGTATATTTATATATATATACAGTTGTGTTCGTGGAAATAGCAGTGTTTTTGAAATCCTTCCAGTCTCTTATTGGAAAGCCTGGAATGTAAACTGTAGAAATTAAAAAAAATTCAAATCTTCGATTGCTTTTTTATTAAAACAGCAGTAGAAAAAGCAATAAAAAAATTATAAAATAAAGACATTTTTGTTTATTTTATTTAAGATCAATTTAGTACTAAAAAAGTCCGCCCTCTTTTCTCAGACTGCATCAATTTGTTGAGACATAGCTGAGAGCATAGATCATATGGCAATAAATAACGACTTAAGAATTCTCCTCAGTTATTAGCCCCCCATTGCCGCAGTGTCTTTGGCCACTTCTTGGCTAGGTCTACGCCCCTGCCAAGCAGCCAAGACCCAGGGTGCCACCCCCCCCATTCCCACCCTTTTGGGGCAATCATTCAAGCCAGCCGCCGACGTCTGGAAAAAGTTCTTTTGGTCTTTGGGTCTACTTTGGACAACAAATCACTTGAAGTGGAATATTGTCGTCTGTGTTGTCTGCGTTGTCTACGCACAAAATCGGCAGCAGGCCTGACAAACAAACAGCAACCCCAAAAAGCAGTACCCACCCCCCTCCCCCCCCCCTCCCCCACTCTACCTCCCCCTGTCTGTAAAAGCTGCGTCTTCTCGCACTCACGTGGGCCACGTAAACTTTTATTTTCTTCTTATTTCCTTTAGCGATTTTTGAAGCATTTTTCGACTGACGTCTGTTGTCCTCCGTCCAACGTCGTCTGTTTGGTCCTTTGTCTGTCCCGGGGTCTTTGTTTGTTTTGTCTGCTGCTGATTTGGCGCGCATATGTTGGGGGCAGCCCCCCCCCCCCCCCCCCCTCCCTTACTCTTCACCCCTCCTTCAGACAGAGACGACATTTGGGATTTCTTTGCGATTTTTATTTATCTAAAAATGAAAAGGCACACAAAACTGAAGCAGCCTAGGGCCAAATATATATCTCTCTCTCTGTGTGTGTGTGTGTGTACGTGCTGGGGCGGGGCAACGGGGGGGGGGGGGGGGGGGGCGGGTTAAGGGGAATTTAATGTCGCTTTGATTTGTGGCAATCGCGCGCTAAACGCCGCAATTTTTAAAGTGAAATTGCTCGAATTGTTCGACGAAGGCACAGTCTGGAGAGCCCCAGAAGACAACTCCTGACAATGACAATGACAATGAGACAAGATGCGTTTGTTACACTCAGAGAAAAATGACAAGAACGTGGGCAATTAAATAAAAAAACTCTGCTATTAATTTAAGCGCAACTAAACTTATTTAAAAAGTTCTTATTTAAATCATAAAGTTTGTAAATTCATTTAAGAATATTTTTAAGTTTTATTTAAATTTGATTATTAACTATAAAATATTCGCTCAGTGTTTTGTTGTTGCTGGGTTCTAGTCTGGTTTTTGGGATTGGGTTTGGTCTGCTTCAGGTTCCGGTGCGCATTCAGGTTCCTCTAGTTGACTGCCAGGCTCAACTGGGCTGTTATCCTTGCCGCTTGTTCCTTTAGCTGTAAATAAACATGTTTGGCAATATGTCGCCCCAGTGTTCCGTCCAATAGGGCAACGGGCAACGGGCAACGTTGACAACATCTTTCGAGTTGAACTCCGGCAAGATGTTGCCCCTGCGGCCAAAAGTAGCTGCCACACAGACACACCGAGTCCATTGTCGTTTATTTTGTTGCTGCTGCTGTTGCAGTTGTCGCCATTTGAAATGCAAAGTTTTGCATACAAATTGAAATAAATTAATGCCGCTACAAAAAAAGCTCAACTTTCCTTCAACAGGATCGACAAAATGCTGACAGCATATATTATTAATAATAATAATAATAATAATAATAATAATAATAATAATAATAATAATAA